>CATLJY010000624.1:0-162550 GCA_949987705.1 Thereva unica
ATTTTCAGTGGAGACTGGAGAACCTACACACAGCACTTAAGCAGGAATACCGTCGGGGCCAGAAGTGAAATCAAACGTAAGATCGTCATTATGTTTTCACGATATCGGCAATGGTAATTGAGAGAGGTAAAAAATGAGCCTCTCGGTTAGGAATAATGTGACGAAAATTATTGTCGTCAGGCTGAAAGTCAGCAGTTGCGAAAGATTGATGAAAGAATGACGCAAACATCTTAAGCATAGAATGAGCTGTTCTTCCTGATGTGAGTAAAGTTGCCGAAATCTCTGCTACTGTCCTGATCTCATATTGGCCACATAACTGACCTTTCGAAATGTTACAAAGCGTGAGACTTTACCTATATTCTTATTTTATTATTACTGCAACTTTTCGCTAGCGCCCCATATATTATATATACTGGCTTGAGCAAAAAAGTTTTCATTCAACATAATTTTTTACTTTTTAGTACATTTTTAAACAAAAGCATATTTTTAAGTTTTTGAAACTATATTTTTAGTTTTCTATCGTTTAGTTTATTATATGTCTTCGGTTATTTTATAGTGACCGATATTTAAAATGAGGTCACCCAACTTACTGTACTCTACTCATCATACACTATTATTTGGTATCCATACCGAGAGCGTTGTAAAACTAGTTGGGATGTGGGTTCGACCCTTTCGGTCCACACGATCAACTTCCCAGTATGATGGATGTTGAATATTATGATTGGATATTTTAACAATAAATGAACAATAGGCAATTGTAGAATATATGTATAATACCGAGAATTTGTCACAATTGTTTATCAATATTTTCGCTAAAATGTCAAACTAAATGTGCGCACTTACAAGATTAGGATGACGAAAATGTATATAAAATTGATGTATTAATGTTTTTCGGAACCTCAATGAAGTCGATATAGTTTTTAGTTTGCGCGGTATCGTGCAGGTACAAAAATCACTTATAAGTCATTTGCACCAAAAAACCGCTGGACCGAATATTATAAAAATCTTTTCAGATTATATTGTCGCTAATACGCTTCGAACGGCACCTCAAGTAAGTCAATATCTTTCGTGGTTCGGGCGATATCGTGCAGGTACAAAAATCACTTACGTCGCTTAAACAAAAAAACGGCTGGACCGAATTTCATGAAAATCTTTTCAGATCATATTTCGGTTAATACGCTTCGAACGACACCTCAACGATGTCGATATCAGTTTTGGTTCGCGCGATATCGTGCAGGAAAAAATGACCACATCCGTACGCACATACACACACACACACATACTTCCTCCCAATTTTTTGCTTAAAATGCTCCTGGGACCTTGAAAGATGAAAATACGTTGAAATTTTCGATTTCCATTTGCGGACCGATTACAATAACTTCCTATACTGGGAAGTTAAAAAGTTAGTCTGCCATTTTGTGTTGGCTGCCATTTTGAATTTGGAATTACGCCACCCAGCTAATAGTATTCTACTTGTCATATCCTTTCATTGGATACCCATAGCGATTGTGAAAATAAAAAAGTAATCCGCCATCTGTGTTGGCCGCCATTTTGTTCCGGCCGCCATTTTGAATTTGGAATTATATTATACTTATCATTCCCTTTCATTTGATACCCATGTCGGTCAGCGAGCACAATTGCGAAATTCGGCTGTCATATTGAAACGGCCATCTTGATTTTTTATAAAATGGTCAGATTGCATTATCACTTGAACTGACCATGTAAGCAAAATTTAAAGCTGATCGGTTATATGGAAGTGGGTCTAAGACAATTTTCAAGATTTGTCTACATACATACATCCATACAGGTAGAGCTAATATATAGTGCATATAAATAGCCTAAAACATGCCCGCCAAAATACTGAATATTCCAGTGAAAGTCCCATCCCAATCGGATTAGCCGTTTCTGAGATTAGCCCGAACAAACAGACAGACAAAAAAACACAATTATTTTGAAATCACAGACAGACACTCCAATTATATTTATATAGATTAATGCAGAAGATAAACTTAAATTCAATTTATGTTATGTGAAAGCGTTGGCAAAAGGGCGCCGAAAGACAGTCCCACTCTACCCTGATCAAAGGCTTGGGCCGGCGCTAATAATTATTGAAATATCCATTCATATTATTCAACATTTATATTAGTAATTGCTTCGTCGGGTGTTAAAGATGTTTAAAGCAATTCTGTGAAATTTAAGAACCGTATCAGTGATATGATCACCAGTCCGCAGATCTCTTTTATTTCTTTCAGTGTTGTTGTATCCTTTTTCAGGTGTCAAGTTCATTGCCGATGCCTTCTGACGTCTTAGAGCCGTCTTGGGGAAGACGTCGCTGTTTCTCCAATGTCTTCTTTAGGATATTTTGCTGGAAAAGTCCTTGCTGCAGATCAATCTTGCACCGTGGTTATAACCACCATACCGTTGGGCAGCAGGTTTCAGAACTGGGTCCGTAGGATTTTCAGGTCCAAGCCCTGGGGAGCCAGTTCCCGCAATTCGACGTCAACTGAAAACAACACGGAGCGCATTGAAAAACCTTACTATTATTAACTATGGTAAATTGTTTTCGTTCAAAACTCCGTGGTTAACCATAGTAAGGTTCTTGAACACGCTTCATGTCGTTTTCAGTGGACATTGAATTGCCCCTGGATTCCATCCAGCGTTTCCAATTTAGTGCTTTTACCGCAAAAACTGGTGGTTTAGACTTGCCTTTAGTGGGAAAAATCGTATCTTGTGGCTAGTGGGTTTTTTTGTGGTAAGAGAGCAAAGTATACATAACTAGTGTTGGCCATGCACTTAACCATAATAAGACATCAATTACTACTGACCTATTGATTCATTTAAATAAAAACCAAGAGTTTTGTCAAAGTTGATGAATAGTAGCGTCAAAGGCATCTTCTTATGAATGGAATGAAACCAAAAATACCTACAAATTTTCGTGTGAAGGTCTGCAGCTTTAAGACGCATCAGGTGGAAGTCGATTTGAATAATTGCCCAGCCATTTCTATTTCCTGTTTGAACTCTTGATGTTGAAGGAGTTCAGAGTCAACTGTCCGGGATTAGCAGACGATATCCTCGTTGGAGCTTTAGGCTTTCTGAAAATGATGAATCTCTCTAACCAGCTAACAAGCGCTATAATGACGGCAGTGCCAGACCACCAGGCGGAACAAAGAGATATGGCGCCGCTAGGTAAAGACCCATCTTAGTGAAACTGCTTATTAGAGCCGTGAATACCGGCTTCACTTACCTCAGCTCAATAATATTCAACTCAATGCACATAAGTGGCTTCACCGGCTAAACTCCAGATCGTGTTGCTTTTTTGCAAGAAGTTACAAATGCATTCCATTATTTCAGTTGATTACTCCCTTTTGAGCGAATTTTTACGATTAACTTTGGCTCGAGTCCAGTTGGCCGAACTGAGGCCTGTTTTATATTCAGTTGAATATGTGGAAATTGTATGCGAACTGAGGTTATTTTAAAGTTCAGTTCACCAATTTGCGCAGTTCGGCCAGTGAAGCCATGATATTTGGTCAAAGCAATAATGCTGATTCTATTATTAAAATATTGATATTTTATAGCATTTAGTGGAGTCATTATGTTTTTTTTTTAATTAATTTGTTTATTTCCGCTTGCAGCGCCTTTTAAACGATAAGTTTGAGAAACTTTTGATTTAGTGGAATAACTGGTTACTTTTGGCGAAGAGGGAAATATTTTAGTGATGGTTTTAAAAAGTCGAATCTAGTGGTCTCTCGAGGAAAGAGTTGGCAGCACTGATTACCTAATTCTGAAGGCACTAGACGAAGCTAGTCATTTGATGAGAAGGTCGAGGTGGAGTAGGTACAAGAGATCATTAAGGGCGAGTAGCCACCATTGCCCCGCCCTCTTAACCCTTCTCAACTATATGCCATTATCAGCGCTGGTCACCATACTAGCGACCCGTACATCCATAAGGCCACCTTTGGCTTAATACCCCATTATTTACCAAATGTCTTTACCAGAAGGCTTCGCGGTATTTCTTTGCCTTTTCCTCGTTGATCGCATTGCTGTTGAGTTTCGCGTTCAATATTAGATCTAGAAATTTCAAATTTCAATTTCGAGGAGTTTTCGTTTTCCCCGTAAAAAGCAACAACTCAGTTTTACTGGATTGATTGCCAAAGAACAACGAGCTGCCCACCCGCCAACCCTATTTAAGCGTCCTTGTATGATTTCATAAATCACTGCTGGAGACATTCACTAAGCCATCTCCGTATGCTTCTGAACTACCGTTTTGACATGAATATGTCTTATCCCTGGGGTCTATTTGAAAGAATGTGCGGAGACGAAAATCGTTACCATGACTAATTACTGTTTGGCATACTTTTAGGATAAATTTTAGAAGCAAATTAAATTTATATTTAATTCTGCATACTTTTAGGTGAAAATATTATCGAAAGCTTTCTTAAGGTTAGAAAATTTTCGAGACATTTCTTTTGACATGAATATTTGTCGTTTTGATTAATTATAATTGTTTTTAATTATTAATATGAATATTTATATTTTTCAAAATATAAATTAAATTCTAAAAGTAAAAATTAAAAGATTTTGATTTATCCCAACTGAAACCCCAACTGTCAAATCAGTTTGCCAACTGCCCCACACACGATGCGATTCAGTGACAACACAACTCAGTTAGGACAACTAGTTGGCCTGTGGATGGGCCCCATTAGAAAAGGTGTGCTTGAGTCGTCCGTCGCGCGATATTTTTGTGTTTTCGAAGCGGGGCGGAATCAGAATCGATATCAGGGAATTTTCTTACTACGCAGTTTGCGGATTGAGTGTGGTGCGGCCGCGGTGCGTTTAGAATTTTTGCAAAAGCACAATTTTTTTATTTTGAACAATTTCGTTTCGTGTGTTTGTATTCTGTTACATTGTGGAAAAGGATAAGGTGGTTGAAGGGTATGTATTGAAGCGAGCCAGATTATTATTGTGTGCATTCCTTTCGACCCCCTCCAGGGGTTCTTTCCAATAAGAACAAGAAGGTGATTTCCAATAAGAACAAGAAACAAATAGACCCCAGGGATAAGACATATTCATGTCTACTGTGCCATCGAGAAGCCATGGCACTTCCCGTCTTTTTTTTTATATTATATTGATAGTTATATTAACCACAGTAATGGGAAGATTACGCCTCGTTGAAGGCGCCATCTTGGTTTCCAAATCTCCTTAGATTATTCTCGAGCTCAGTATCGGTGCTTACTACCCATTGCCTGATCCATTGCTTCTTCGTTTAGGGGTATGGGAGCTTCTTGAATCGATCAAGTACGTTCTTATTAAAGGCGCCTTCTATGTATCTCTAAGAAGACTGCCAAAGTAATATTGTTTGCATTATAGGTTTTTTTTCGACAGTTCCCAATACCTCATGCAAAGCTGTCTCTGTGGGTCTACATCTGAGATAGCCAATTGCCCCGGAGACAGTGAAATAATGCCATATTTACCGATTGGCGGATGTGGGAGTACTTCTAATGGTCGAATTGATTTGCTAATTATATATTTGTTTTTTTTATAATCCATTCTAGCCGCAAGTTGTATAGCATGGGAGCTTTGTCGTCCCCTTGTTTCAATCGCTATGTAATTTCAAATTCATCCGTGATAGTTCTACAAAGAAAAACCCCAGTTTGTGAATGCAACTAGTCGTACAAAAAGCACTTAATTTTTATAAGCATCGATTACAGGTGTGATTGTCCAATTAAAATAATCTAATTAGATCATATTCAATTGAATTGTTGCATAACTGGAGATCTGAAGCCAGCTTTGCTACTATATAAGAACGGACAATTGTGAGGGTAGGTATCAGTTGCACGAATTCAGTTGGTCGAACTCAATTGTGCAAAGGACAAACAGGCTTCAAAATGAATAAAATTCTATCAGTTTTCTTGATCTTCGCGATATTTTCATCTGCTGTGGTAAGAAATGGAAATACGGAAAATTTTCGGTGAATTTAAAATTGGATTTTCATAATTAGTTGGCTGATGGTGGTGGAGGTGGTGCTGGCGGTGGTGGAGAGGCAGGCGGTGGTGGACAAGCAGGAGGTGGAGGTGAAGTGAATATATTTTTAATGTTGCATTGATTACTTTTTTTTGCCAATAGCTGGATTCGGAATGAATGCTGGCGCTGGAGCTGGTGGTGGAGCTGGCGGTGGAGCTGGAGCTGGCGGTGGCGGTGGCGGTGAGGGTGGCGGTGGTGCTGGTAGATAAATGTGTTATTTATTTGTGAATCGATAAATAAAATGACAACAGTTGAGCAATATTAATTAGTTTGTTTTAATAGCAGATCGATGATTGCAAAAGTTATATGCCCAGTGATTTACATTTTTTGAAGGTCAAATTTTTCGAGTTTTCGCTTACAGGGCGGCGCTTTCGTAGGTGCAAATGGTGCACTTGCACACCGGGCACAGTTTGTCGGGGGCGCAATTTCAGAAGTTAAGAATTAAAAAAAAAAACAAACTTTGATAATTATTCTCAAGGGTGCAAGAAATTACACAGATTTACCCAATTTCTGTCCCTTTACTATGTTATGCAAGAAAACCCATTTAAATTTTACTTCTCCTCGTGCCGGAACTTACCAGAGATTTTAGCTTCGAAAATATCATAAAATTTTACTCAAGAAATTTTACTCGTCTTCGAGAATCAGCAGCAAAAATTTGGGAAAAAATCTTCCAAGCGAGAGAAAAATCTCTGATTTATTTACATATACTAGGCTGGAGCACTTTTTGAAAACTGTGAAAAGCACCACCTGATTATTCTTGCATTGTGCCTTGCTGTTTACCTTGATTGATATCAGATCAGAGAACTGTTGCTGCACTTTTAAAGTCTGTTCCAAGAATTGTTAAAAGAAGTTATTGAACGAGATGAGGACTACAAAATTCCTTGTGGCGAAAACTCCTCTTTAGTTGCTCTTTTTTGTTTGTTCCTTTACGGTAAGGCTAGTTTCACATGAGCCAACCAACTAAAATTGGCTGTAATCATCCATTCCCTGTTGAAATTCGATGAGGAGTAGCATGGGTTTTCACAAGAGGCAACTTTTCCAAGGAACTATTCGTTAGAATGCTTTAACTTGTTGTTGTTGTTTTTAATCTTAATTCTCCCTTCTGCCATTCCTTTTCTTCTTCTTTTTCCTAGCGAAAGGAAGACAAAAAACAACATAACAGCTGTCAAAAAGTTAATTCAAAAATATCAGAAGATTTCAGAAGTTTAAAAAATCTCCCTTCTATTCACTTCTCCGTAAACGACGTTGGTTGGTTGGTGTTGACCCATATGAAACTTCGTGGGTAATCTTTTTTATGTTATACGCATTATTATGATGCAATCATAAATTTTGCGCAAACTGTGAAAATTATTTCTCCCATCCAACGAGTGTTTGTGTGTTTTTCCATCGTTTATGGAGCGCAATAAGGCATAGTGCACTGGGCGCAAAAAACCAAAGCGCCGCGCCGATCCTGTTCGCTTATATCTCGGAAACTATGCGGAGAAAAAAAATATTTTTGCTTAACATTTTTTGCTCTCTTTGACCGGATAACTCTTCCACGATGCTCCCAAAAAATAAATGCCGGCAAAAGAGTTGTAAAGCATTAAATTCCCTTCAATAATATATAATTCTTCACTAATTTATCTATTTCCCTTCAAATTTTAAAGCAATTTCAGTGTTGAGCGTCAAATCTGAAGTTTTGCGACAACTGTCGACTTAAGTAATTTGGCAAAAAGGTGCCAAGATATCGACACTCGGTGAGAAGAATAGAGAAGAACTACCACGGAAGGAGATGTACGGTACTCTTCGACGGCTATTCCTCATCAACCTCAAGCACGAAAGTAGCAGAGCATCAAAGGCGCTATAGACTCAGCAAGTCTGTTGTCATCCATTGCATCAAAGACACCGAGAGAAACGTCAAACAGCAAGATTTTCTGTCGAACAAGTTCAACAAAAGCGGGCTCATCAACATGTTTAAGGTGAAGCTTGAGGACAATGGGATCAGGACCGTCCAAGCAGAAGGTGATGCGGACGCCTGATCGTGGGTACGGGTTTGAAAATGTCGGAAGCAACAGCTTCGTCATTATTGATGAAGATGTCGACCTCATAGTCCTCTTAATGGCTAAAGCTGATGCACATAAGGACATTATTTTCATTAAGCCTAGACGTGAGAAGATAAGGGATCTCTTCTTCTCGCCCCAAGAGCTTCAGCAACAAGGTTACAAGGACGTGCTGTTTTTGCACGCCTTTACTGGATGCGACACAACATGTTCCGCCTTTCAAAAAAGCAAGGTAGCACTTGAGAAGATGTATCTTAAGTCGCCAGAGGATCAGCAAGCAGCAGGTTTCACCTGCCTTTTGTACTTGGGCGGTGGTGAAGCAAGGGTCTGAAAAGACCCGTTGCTGCTTTGTCTTCCAAGCATTTCTCTCTATACCTTTTTTGAGCTTAGTAGTCTGCGTAACAAAGGGGGCTGCAGGCAGAAACAGTGAGTCTAATCTGGTATTTGCTGCTAAAAAAACAAGTTTAAGTCGCTGGAAGTATAGTCCAGTAAATAGGTCGAAAAAAAGCCCTTCGTAATGCGAAAAATACCGCACGCGATTTTATTTTACCAAATGATTTTATATATTTTAACTTACAGTGAAGTTACGTACGTACGTACGGAACGTTATAATCAGTTTTTCAAAAAAACGCGTAATTAAAAAGTACTGGCAAAAAACTACTTAAGAATTCACATTTTTCGACACTTAAAGCACTATAACTCGTGCAATATTAGCCCTACCTAAAAAATAATTATAATAAAAATTATAGATAATTGTGTGTTCTATAATTCCTTGGGGAGGATTTTTTGTGGCGGCTTAACCGTTAACGAAATATAGTGCAAAAAAAGTGATATATAAAGTTTGAAGCACTATAACTCCGAACATATTGACTTTACAAGAAACTTTTCTGAACAAAAGAGATAAATCACTTATTTATCTACAAAAAATATTATATACATTTTTGTCTTAAAATGCATAGTTTCTGAGATATAGAATTAAACGCGTTTCCCTTCACTGTAAGTTAAGCATAAGGGTGGGAATGACGCCATTTTGAATTTAAGCTCATAAAAATATATAAAATCATTTGATAAAAAAAAATTGCGTGCGGTATTTTTCGCAAAGAAGAAGTACCTATTTACTGGACTAGTAGTGATGAACAGAAATGGGCTTGGTATTGCTGTCTTGTCTTGGTCTTGCACATTTAGCAAGAGTAAAATCAAGGCCAAGACTTAGCTAGGCTCTATTATCTACACCAAGGCTAACTGTGCAAGACCAAGCACAAGTCCAGGACTCTATCAGTCTTTTCTTGTTTTTCTATTTGTTCATCACTACAGAGCTGGGAGTTTGGTTGGGCTAGTACTTATAAGATTATGCCAGATTCCGTGAGACTTCCATTTTTTTTTTTACTTTATAAAGCGTTGCAATACGGTCAATTTTGGAGCGCTTCCCAAATAAAGGAGTTGTATTCAAAGAGGCCGAAAGTATGATTCTTTTATATCAGCCAGAGCCGATGGCTGCATCTATGAAGCAATCTCAGGCACTAAGTTGCTTGTTTGGTGATTTGGAATACTAAATATGGTTATTCCATAGCCGAGATTTGGTTAATGACATGCTTAGAATGTTAAAGGTCGGGTCATTAATTTTACACCATCCACGTGGACTTATGGTGAGGTGAGGAAGACTTAGTGCACGTTTGTGCTAGGGCCACTATGTTCATGATGGCCATATTAGACGCGGCATAAACAGCAAAAATTTAGGTGCCATTAGCTGAAGTGGTTTTGTTTTGGCATGACTTACACTTTGCACTGCTGAAAACGTACAGCTTTTCAGCGTTATTAACCTAGCATCATGGCGATGGCTCTTGAGGTCAGTAAGTAGACGAAATACTGTGGGGTATCCGTTCACCCGAAAAAGGCGGAACTTATGGCTTTTGACCAATAGAGCAAAATTTTCAATTTCAATGTGCCTACAGTTCCCTGATATGCCTAGTACTAGGATCTTATTTTGGACACAAATGTGATTTTGTGGTTCAACATCAAGGAAAAGATAAATTGTATAGCATTGTATATGCAGTAAAGTTGTCTATGGCAGTTTGGTAAGAAATTGGCTTGAAGGTACACATGGTGCACTAAGTAGCACCGTGATTAGATCGGTTGTGCTGTTGGGCGTAGTCGTTAAAGACAGCTTATATCGGAGTGAATGACGGGGCTCGGTGTGTAATCCTCCTGGCACATGAGCTTCATAGGCTGCGTGGCCTTGAGACTACGAAAATCGGGCTGCTGAGTATAGAAGACATATGGACTTTGCAATGCACTCTACTACTGGGAATAGAAGAAGGCCCGCCAACTATACATGACATCGAAATTCGGAGTAGCTGTTGAAGTCGTTGTCCCTCATTAAAACTTCAAATATTGTCGGAAATTTTCAATGCCTTGTTATAAATACAGCAGAACCCAGGCATTCTCATTACATGTCCTATGCAGCGTAAGCGATCTCGATGCTTTTGGCTATATCAGGTTCTTTGAATATTTGATTGCATTGTATCTTCTCCTCCAGACACTCTTTTCATTTACTGCGCCTGTAATCCTGTGCGGAATTGTCTTCTTAGATTTAGTATTTGCCCTGACTTGCTTACATTACAATAATCATGTATCTTCAAGCTGATGTCTTAAACCTAGAAAAATGTATACACTTTCTAGAGCTCTACACATGCGCTCAACATCCACTCTACATGAAAGTTTTCTCTACTAAAAAAAAGTGTAATTTTTTGCTTGATAGCGCTCTACATTTGCTCTATGCTCTATCAAGCATGTTTGATAGAGTTTTTCCCTCTACAGTATCCATTCTTAATATCGTTGTGACTGTTCGTCGGGTTTTTGTTCAAGCATCTTCTGCCGTGAGCTCATTCAATAATTCTCGGTACATTCCAGCGTTTTTTTTGTTTCTTGCTGCGATCCAATTTCGCTCCCAACATTTCCTTTCCTTCCTTCTCTCTTCTTCGAGCAAAAATAAAACGGCAGCCGCTTGTTTCTGGCTAGAGCTCATTTTATTATTTTATTTATTTCTCTTAATTTCTTTTAAACTTTTTACGCAATTTGCCTCTATGAACCTCAGAATAACTGAAAAACGAAATGACATGCAAAAGTTGATGGCCGCTGCGCGCTCTACCATACGACTCTACAGTAGAGTAAAAACGCATCTGCATTGTACACAATCTGCGGAGTATGTGGTAAAACTCTACTCAAAATTTCTCCTAAGCAGCTCTACGGTGGAGTGGTAGAGTGGTGGAGACGCGCTGTAGTGTACACACTGCACATAGAGCTCTAAACTGTACCCGTTACGCTCTACCGAAAAAACGCTATAATGCCGGGTTTTCATTAGTAGAATTAGTGGTAGAGTAACTGGCGTACTTTTAAACCGAGCTAACTCTACTCTACTTATTTTGGTAGAGTACCCGTTTTCACTTAAATTGAAAATAGTATGGTGCAAAAGGTAATGACAGCACACTAAATACTTAAATGCCACGAATTTCTTGTATGCTCGACTATCTCAACACTTACTACGTTTACATGATCAGCTTGATTACTCCAAAGCTTGAAAATTCAAGAAATCGAGCGCGTATATGGTCAACTGCGCTTGAAATTTTAAAAGCTTGAGTTGATGTTTATAAGCTTGAGTTGACATTTTACGGATTTTATGGACAAGCGAAAGTGAAAATAATTAAATGGATAATAGTACCAAAAAGCAATTAATTTTGAATTTAATTAATGCATATATATGTAGTCAAGCAGAGATATGTAAGTGGTATGAAATATCCCGAAAGAAGAGATACAGAAAATTCGTAAGAAAAACAATAAATAAATTGAAAAGAAAAACTTCACGACATCTTATAAATTGGAACTTTAGTTTTGAAACTATTGTGATGCAAAAATTTGCTGTGATTCGTCAAAGACTAATGTGGAAAAAAAATAGGAGTTCTCATTGGTACGAGACGGTATTCAAATCGGGAAATTTTCAGGAAATGTATGAAAATTTTAGGATGGACAAAGAAACATTTCATAAAATTGTAGATAAATTAACCCCAGATCTTTCACCACATCCGGAGCATGTGCGAGAATCTCTTACCGCCGAAAAAAAGTGTGCAATAGCAATTTATAAGTTGGCTTCTTGCAGTGAATACAGAATAGTAGGAAATCAATTTGGAGTTCATAAAAGTTCAGTGAAAAACAGTGTGTATCAATTCTGCGAAGCGATGATTAAAAATTTTTTAAATTCAGAAATTTACATGCCCCATAACGACGAGGCAAACAGGATTGTAGAGAATTTTCTAAATAGAAGTAAACTGCCACAAGTCTTAGGGGCAATAGACGGGACCCACATCCCCATAACTCCTCCCGCTGATGGATACCGTGATTACATAAATAGAAAATTATGGCCTTCTCTAGTGGTACAAGCTGTTGTGGATAGTAATTATTTGTAAGTATAAACATTTTTAAAGATAGATATGTCATTTATGCTTGAAATATGCATAGATTCAGAGACATAACATGCAAGCACCCTGGCTGCACTCATGATGCTGCTGTCTTTCGGGATTCGGAACTATTCCAACGTTGTAACGACATGGAACGTGTAAGATAATGAAAGTTGAAGACTGTTTTGCAAAGTACTTACCTTTTTACCTTTTAGCCAACCAGAACAGTAGCAGGTAGAAATATCCGAGCATTTATTATCGGAGATCCTGCTTATCCGCTGCTCCCTTGGCTTCTTAAAGGATACATTGCACCAAAAACAAGAGAGGAGGAATCCTTTAACGTTTACCTGAACAAAGCTAGAATTGTAGTAGAGAATGCCTTTGGAAGGCTAAAAGCACGATGGAGGATTTTACAAAAAAAGATTGATATAAATGTCGATTTTGTTCCAAAAATCGTTTTAACATGTTGTATTCTACATAATATAGTGGAAAAAAATAATTTGTATTTCAACGAGCAGTGGAACGAAACTCTGAAAGAAGCTGAAATTACTTACCCTCAGCCGGGCTCTTGTCCACAACCAACAGAACGCGTCACTTTAGAAGGTGAAAACCTAAGAGATTTTTTAAAGGAATACCTTAAGTCAAACTATCCTACGTTAAGGAGTAGTATTGTATAGATTAAAATAACCCATATTCAAACATAAAAAATAACGCTTTATTTCCAATTTTTTTTTGTAACACAACAAGTTTAAAATAAAATATATATATATATATATATATATATATATATATATATATATATATATATATATATATATATATATATATATATATATATATATATACATATATATATATATATATATATATATATATTCACTTTAACATCAGTACTTTTAACAAAATTATATTCATTTCAACAAACTATAATACTTTGAAAGAAAATATAAAAACTCCGACTGAATACTGCGGTAATCCGCGTTACAGTATGAAACTTATAGCATGTCATCACTCCACGATTGCCAGAATTCTTTTACTGCACTCTTCCCGGTTTCATTACGCCTTACATTATCTTGTTGATTTGTAATATTTTCTATCCCTTGTAAGAATTTCCTGGTATTTTCCTCAAGAGCTTGGCGAAATGAATTCGTATGTTTTTCTTCCTTCTCTTCAAATAATTTTAATTCATAATCAATCAATTCTTTTTCTTTTTTATAAAAATCTTCGTTATTTACTTTCTGGATTTTTGCCATTTTTGATAGTAAGGTATCAAAGCCTCTTGATATTTGTGTCTGCCTTTTCTTCCTTTTAATATTTTAATTGTTTTCTGAAAGTTTTACATTTTCTTACTTCCTTCATTTTCAGGGCTTGGTTCTGTAGTAGTTTCTCTGCTACATGATTCAGATCCAGATTCTGAAAAAAAGTTAATTTTATATTACATTTTACTTTTTCATCATCTTTATCTTACCAAATTCTTGACTAGCTGTACTTGTGTCCAGACCAGTTCGAATTATTGTGCTTGAGGGTCTGCTGCCTAAAATTTCATTCAATTCATCAAAAAATTCGCAACACCATGTACTATTTCCACTTCGCATGTTTTCTTTTTTTGCATTGATAAATGAATATTTTAAATTTTTCCATTTTATTTCGATTTGTTTCAGGTCCTTTCCAATAAATCTCCTGTTTTTTAGTTCTGTTTCAATTAACTTATAAATTTCTACATTTCTGTACCGTTTACTATCGAAGAACTTTACACAATTTTTTTCTTTAACTATTTCAATGCCGGGTTTTCATTAGTAGAATTAGTGGTAGAGTATACTGGGCGAGTACTAACTATCTTGAGAACTCGCTTAATGAAAACGAAAGTGGTAGAGTAGAGTACTTGATTACAGTAGAGTAGAGTGGGATAGCACCGTGGTAAAGTTACTCTACTAGTTCTGTCCCCCACCACTGCTTTCCACTCTACTCTACCGCCACTATGCTAATGAAAACAGTGTTGAGATAGTCGAGCATACAAGAAATTCGTGGCATTTAAGTATTTAGTGTGCTGTCATTAAAGTTTTAGCGTTTAGCAGCTAGTCACTATTACCTTCTGCACCATACTATTTTCAATTTAAGTGAAAACGGGTACTCTACCAAAATAAGTAGAGTAGAGTTAGCTCGGCTTAAAAGTACGCCAGTTACTCTACCACTAATTCTACTAATGAAAACCCGGCATAATGGACACTTGGTTTTAGGTTTAAATTCTTTTCTATTCTCTCTTTCTTTTCTTCTAGAACTGCTTTATTTCTCGCTCACTAGAAAGGTGTTTAAATTCTTCCCTCTTACGTTTGTGGTATTATTTTGTTCTTTTTTATGTACTCTTTTTCTTATATTCGTCAAAGTCTGTATTCTCCACGGGCTGGCGGCTTTTCTATTCTATTGCTGTCCTGCATTCACCGTCGGACTACGAGCAGGTTGGTGTGCTTCATCTTGAACTTCATTTGAAGTTTTTTGCTCTATGACACAGTCTTACTCGCACTGAGTGTAACTAAAGTCACTCGCACCTGCTTCGGTATATTGGGTGCATAGCTTCTCCGAAGTTAGGGAAGTCGTATATACCTTAGGGATGGCGTAGCCTTCCAGAAGAGATACCCGCGCTCTAAAATTTATTAGTGATGGCGACATTTCCTGTTCGATTGACTCATTAAGCGCCACCGTAAGAATGTAGCAGCTCTGGAAAAACTTTACTGCTTTTACCACAATAACTGCTCCATTGAAATAAGTAACCTTATGCCTTCTTCGGGACAATGTTTTTCCCGCAACACAGGACTAGCCCGCACGACTCACAGTCTATAGCATTTATTTTCACGTTCACTCCGGTTTAGAGATTCGTTTGTAATTATAACAAATCTACTGTGGAACAATATTCAACAAACAGTCACTATTCCCGAACTAGTACAACCTCCAAGAGCTCAAACGATTCGTCATTTCCTCCAACATTCCCGTGACACCACGCAATCTATCCTATTTTCTTCTACCCTTATACCTTAGCTTAATACTAGATATTGCGATATGAGGTGAACCTAGCAAATGTTGTATAAAGCAATCATCGATCTTATGGTAAACAAAACTAATTAAAATTGCTCAAATCTTTTTATTTTATTATTAATTTCACAAATAGATCACATTTATCTTCCTCCAGCGTTAGCTCCGCCTCCAGCGCCACCACCAGCGCCAGCACTCATTCCTACTCCAGCTATAGGCAACAAAAGTAAATGGTTTATCTACATTCAAAATATATTCACTTCACCTCCAGCTCCAGCTTGACCATCAGCGCCACCGCCTGCACCAGCACCACCTCCTGCACCAGCTTCAGCACCGCCACCGGCTTTACTTTCTCCACCTTGAGCCAACTAATTATGAAAATCAAATTTTAAATTCCGCCAAATTGTTCGCAACTTGTATTTCTTACCACAGCAGATGAAAATAGCGCGAAAATCAAGAAAATCGACAGAATTTTATTCATTTTGAAGTTTGTTTGTTCTTTGCACAACTGAGTTCGTCCAACTGATACCTTCCTGTCGAAATTGTCCGTTCTTTTATAGTAGCAAAGCCGGCTTCCGAGCGATCAATGTTTATGTAACATTCCATTAAATGTGATCAAATTAGATTATATCTAATTGTGCAATCACACCTCTTTTGTAATCGGATCTAATAGACCACTCAATTTGTCGAAAATACCGCTTTTTTAGCCAACCGAACAAAATCGCCATGTAAAATATGGAATCTGCAGAGTTTGATGAATTACTTTTGGACATATAGTTCATTACGGAAGTCCAAAATAGAATCAAAAAAGTCTAAAACCGTTTTTCGCGTTTTTAAAAAAATGTAGATTTTGTATTAATGGCTTTGCCCGCTTCTACCTACACTTGACTTTGAGCGGCATGCAATTTGGCATTCTTCCAGCGAAGATTAGGTCTCCCTCGCTTTCACATCCAAAAGACCTTACGGCACCGAACGGAAGGATGTCGACCTCGTAGTTCTTCGTGAAGGTAACCTCGGATATGCAAATATCGGTGCAACCATCATACGGACAAACAATCTGAAATTTGCTTCTACATTAGGGAATGCTGATTGCACACGATCGTTAAATATTACCCTAACACCTTTACAAGTTTTTTAACTTCCAAGTAAGGAAGTTATTGTAATCGGTCCGAAAATCGAAATCGAAAATTTCGACGTATTTCCATCTTTCAAGGTCCTAGGAGCATTTTCAGCAAAAAATTGGGAGGAAGTATGTGTGTGTATGTGCGTACGGTGTGGTCATTTTTTCCTGCACGATATCGCGCGAACCAAAAAAGATATCGACTTACTTGAGGTGTTGCTCGAAGCGTATTAACCGAAATATGATCTGATTTTCATAAAATTCGGTCGAGCCATTTTTTGTTTAAGCGGCGTAAGTGATTTTTGTACCTGCACGATATCGCGCGATCTATAAAAGATATCGACTTAGTTGACGTGCGGTCGAAGAGTATTAACCAAAATATGATCTGAAAAGATTTTCATAAAATTCGGTCGAACCCTTTTTTTTTGTTTAAACGACGTTTATGATTTTTGTACCTGCACGATACAGCCCAAACTAAAAACTATTCGACTCATTGAGGTGCCGAAAAAAAGAATATTAACGAAGAAATGCTCCGAAAAAAATTTCATGATATTCGGTCGGTCCTTTTTTATTTAAATAGAAAAACTTCGGCTAATTGTCAGAAAGCCCTTAAATTGACAAATTTTGCTAATATCTCATAAACTCGATGGAATGAGGCCCGTTCTAAACGAAGTGGTAGTTTTTGGGTTCTGCACCGCGATAGCCTTCGAACAAAACATCACTTGTCAAAATCCGACAACCTTTCAAAACCGTGCAAAAATTTCGTTACCCTTTACAAACAGCGCGAATTTTTCATACCTTGGATTAGCACTTTTTGACGGGGAATTGTTTTCTACGCGTGGAACAGTTTCAGGAAATGGCGGTTTATCCCGGGATTTCCAGTAGTTACCGCAAAATTTGTTCTTTTTGGTTAAATCTAACAAGTACTTAACAATTACAGTTTTGCTAATATCTCCGGAAAGCTTAGGAATTTCCAAATGAAGTAATTCGCTTCTCAGTTTGTCAACCTCGGTTTAGCACGCTCAATACGAATTTGAACACCCGCTTTAGTGCAGCGAACGAAATGCGGAGGACATATTTGTTTGCTAACGTTCAGGAAAAACAAATTCTCTAGAAAAATCTTGTGGATTTACTACTATTATAGTTATTTGAACTAGCTTCTCTCGGGATTGCTTTATCATCAGTTCTGATACTAGCCAATTTTCCACTAGTGCTAAAAGTATAACTATTTTGTAAGAAGTCAGTTTATTCCATCTTCGTTCATCATACTTTGAAGTTAATCGTGTGGACCAAAGGGGTCAAACCCACATCCCAACTGTTTTTTTTTTAACTTCCCAGTATAGGAAGTTATTGTAATCGGTCCGAAAATCGATATCGAAAATTTCAACGTATTTTCATCTTTCAAGGTCCCAGGAGCATTTTAAGCAAAAAATTGGGAGGAAGTATGTGTGTTTGTGTGTGCGTACGGATGTGGTAATTTTTTCCTGCACGATATCGCGCGTACCAAAACTGATATCGACTTCTTTGAGGTGCCGATCGCAGCGTATTACCGAAAGTACACTTTGAAAAGATTTTCATAAAATTCAATCAAGCGGTATCTATGTTTAAAGGGCGTAAGTGATTTTTGTACATGCTCGATAGAACGCAAACCGAAAATGATATTGACTTCATTGAGGTGTCGTTCGAAGCGTTGGAATGACACCCGTTCAAAATGAAGTTCACTTTTATGGATTCAGCCGAGCAATAGCTCCCCAAAGAGTCATCACTCGTCAAAATCCGAACTTTCTTTAAAAACCATTCAACAAATACGTTAACCATTACAAACAATACAAAATTTTCAAACTTTAGTTCAGAACTGATTGAACGGCGGATTGCTTTCCATGTCCTACAGTTTTGGGAATTGAGTTCATCGCGGCATTTCCAGTGATTACAGTTTGGCCTTTTCGGACAAGTTTGACAAATCCGTTACATTGATTAATTTTAGTACTATCTCCTGAAATCGTTCGAATTGAAAATGAAGTTTTTACCATTGCAGTTTATCATCAGCGCGTCAACGCTCAAAAGGAAAAACAAAAAAAGCCTTTCGGGGGCGATTGACGGTCGAATGAGGGCTTTTCGAGGGCTTTTCCCCCGAGTGGCCTTTTCTGCGACTGAAAAGCCCTCATTTGAGCGTCAATTGCCCCCCGATTGGCCGTACTGTCCTGCAACGGGCCTTCATTTGACCGCCATATGGCCGGGCCATCACGCCCGTCAAAAGCCCAAAATTTATTTTTACTCGAGCGAGAAATAACGAGAAAAATATGTACATAAATCACGCTTTATGCATTTGGCATTTTTATGGCCTCTATAAGGCCTTCTCGGAAATTGAAATCTTTTGTTCAAGTTTGCCCGTCATTTGCCCGTCGTTTGCCCATCTGTGCTCGCCCTAAAAAATTTAAAAACTCTACGGTCGTCGTTTGACCCTTGAAAAGCCAAGTCGCCATTTTTTGCCCCTTGAAAGGCCATCATAAAAAATGGTTTAAAATTCTACGCCCGTCATTTGCCCCAACGCCCGCCAAATGGCCTTATTTTATTGTTACTCGGGTGTCTACTATCTAACAACAACCGCTTGATAAGCTGAAACGGGCTACCCTGTATTTAAGTACATACTTATATATGACAAATTCTCACTCGGAATTTTTGGGGC
This sequence comes from Thereva unica, assembly GCA_949987705.1. Classification (NCBI taxonomy): domain Eukaryota; kingdom Metazoa; phylum Arthropoda; class Insecta; order Diptera; family Therevidae; genus Thereva; species Thereva unica. The sequence goes on from CATLJY010000624.1 coordinate 19,345, forward strand.
CCAAGAAAATGGAGGCCCAAAGCTACAGCTTGTGTACCTTATAGGTAAATCCTGCAATTGCCCCAAGAAATAGTCCGAAATCCCGGATCTCTCCTCATGCTGGATTAAGTGAAGATCCGCCGTCCAAAGGAAATATAAATGGTGTCAACTAGCCACTAGCGAACTTTATCTTATTTCATTGAATTCGTCCCTTCATCTACAACCGCTTCATTTGCCCGAGCTTACGAATACGCCAGACTAGCTGCAGAATTTAATCATAGGTCACGGGAGGCCTATACTACCTAGGCAAAGGCTGTCGGTGAAAATATTATACGTAATCCAAAAATATTCTTTGACATCAAGTTAACCGACAACAATGACAAACGATGTCACACACTCCTCACTCCCCCAAGAAATCTCAAACAGGTTTGCGGACAGGTGAAATCTTCGGCCCCATTACGATAAACGAGACATTCCAAACTACTTAAAGAGTACCCTCATCGCACTGAATATGCTAGAAACAAGTACCCGCATCGCACTGAATATGCACATTAACAAGTGCTGCATCACAGATTGCAGACAATACCTACGCGGCCTGTTTCTCTCCCTTAATTAACAAAATGCCCTATAAAAGAAATTTGCTGTTGTCCTCCTGATTTCTTACTAACACTATAGACCTAGATTTTAGTTTAATACTTAAATACTCACAATGTTAATGTTATTACGTATTTTTTGTATCTAATTGGTAATTGTTTTTGTTAAGTGCCTTCTTTGGCAATAAACAAAAAAATAATATTCACCGACTATACCGCCTTCTTCGACGACACGGATGCCGAAGCAACGGACATCTTATACGACATTTCCCACATCGCCCAGTGATACGGGTTAAAAATCAATGAGGAAAACATCAAAGTGCTCACAGCGGACGGATCGAGAGCCTATGGAACCCAAATCGAAGAGGTTCCGATGTTCAAATATTTGGATTCTGGTTTAGGAAACGACGTCGTCGGCCGACGTTCACAGCCGCATCGGCCAGGCAACAGCAGCATTCGCCCCGCTCAATTGGTTCATATGGAAACGAACAAATATTTCCACCAAAACAAAAGTACCCCTTTACCGAACGTTTCCTTTCGATTCTTTTTTATGGATCTGAAACGTGGACACGGCTCAAACCGGACGTTTAGAAGCTCGAGGTCTTCCAAATGGGATGCTTGAGGCAGATCCTCGGTCCACGATTTCCTTCGAAATGAGACAGTTAGACAAAGATGCGATCAGCAGACACTGATCGAAGAATATATGCAAAAACGTCGATTACGGCGATGTGGACATGTTTTCCGAATAGATTAAGACCGCTTGCCGCGTAACTGCTCTGGCGAGACTGTCCTGCTAGATCAAGAACTCAGCGATCGGCACCAAAGAAAACCTAGCTAAAGAATATCGATTGTGACCTAAAGAATCAACGATTTATCAGTTACCGAGGCTCGAGACGTCGCCAAAAACCGGGAATAATGGAAACGAATCGTGAATAGAGTTCGAGACCCAGCGGCATCGACAGCAGCGTATCCGTTGTAGGGACGTCCCGCTCGGATCGCCAGCTAACGGATCAAAGAAGAAGAAGAAGAAAATTTGAAAGCAATATCAAAAGTTGAATAGAAACTTCTGTTCAACTTTTTCTTGCTTTCCATTCTATGTATGTTCAAGGAAATGACTTATAATTTTGCATACGAGAGAAAGAGAAGAAAGTGTTTAACATCTCCAACTGGAACAGAAAATTGAACGTGTGGAACCGATCTACCAAGCGATTTCGACATCAAAATAACAGCAAACCTGATCTCATATGGCATTAAAAAAGAAGAACAGAATAAAGTAGACCTATGTACTTTTGCATAACAAATGCCGTATACTTTGGTCTATGTATTCCATTCCATTCAAATATACAGAATTTACTCAAATGTCAAAATATTCAACTTATGCAAGGTACCCACCGAATTTTATGAAACTCCACCTTAAATCGAGATTTCGTTATACAACGTTCATCAAGGCGCACCTCTATAAGGACGACCAAGCAATAGGTGCATGGATTAAATGTTAGAAAATATACGAAAAGTTCGTATAATAATCTGGTGAAAACGAGCAAAACTTAGAGATGAAGAGAAGAGGCTCGAGGCTACAAGGACAAGATGCAATGTACAATATATCACAATAATAGATCTGATGGTTGAAAAACTAATTAAGATTGATCAAATTTTGTCATTTTATTTATTAAGTCCACAAATAAATAACATATTTATTCATCAAATCTTCCATCGTTACCTACGCCTCCAGCGCCACCGCCTCTGCCAGCATTCATTCCGGCTCCAGCTATTGGCAAAAAAAAAATTATATGTCCAACATTCAAAATATATTTACGTCACCTCCAGCTTCACTACCAGGTCCTCCTCCAGCTCTACCTTCTGCTCCACCATCAGCGCTTGCACCGGCTGAACCGCCTACATCAAAACCACCTCCTGCACCTGCACCTGCTCCTCCTCCACTACTTTGCGCCAACTAATTATGAAAATCAAATTTTTAATTAACCGAAATTTTTCACAACCTCCATTTCTTACAACAGCAGATGCAAATAACGCGAAGATCAAGAAAATCGACAGAATTTTATTCATTTTCAGATTTGTTTGTCCTTTGCACAACTGAGTATGTCCAATTGAGCTCGTCCAACTGATACCCTCCTGTCGAAATGGTCCGTTCTTATATAGGGGCACAGACTGCTTCCATGCGATCATCGGTTGTGTAATAGGATTGTTTTATGATCTATTAATTATGTACAATTAAGATTATTTTTAATTGAACAATAAAACGTTTATTTAATCTGAGCTAATAATAATAAAATGGATTTTGCACGGCTGGTTGTGTTGACAAAGTCAAAGTTCTCTCTATATTATAATCAATGTCGTGGTTCATGTTGCCGACTGACGACGATCTGCTTACGGCCATAGAAAGCAATTCTGACGTTCTTAAACTCTCTTCGATGCAGAGGCATCAATAAAGGTACATATGTGCTCGAATTATGATGCGAATACTTAGCTGACCCAAATAGGATGAATGTTCAACCAGCAACTGTAAGTATATTGAAATGTAGATGATTGGGGAAAAGCACCAGTTCTGAATACTCTCATTTACAGTGGAAGATACTTTCGGAATACTACGACTATAATCTCTTCTACATAGGCAGTTCTCTAATGTCTTTAGAATATTATCAATAACCATAATCTACAGCAGGGGTAATAGGACTCCTCTTTGAGGCATGCGTTTTCACCATTCTACTGTTGACTCAGCTACTAGGAATAATTCTCGTTCTCAATTTCATCTTGAGAAGGATCTACTGACTAATAAAATTGTGGATCCCGAATTATGCCAGTGCTACCTATAGAAGACCTCGAAGCTGATGTAATTGAAGGTGAACCGTTTATCTGTATTATATCGAGTCTTCTATGGATATTCTATGTCCGCTTATGTTCCTATGCAATAAGCATTCTTGTAAAAAGCCATAGGGAGTTATATTAATTTTCCGATGTATAAAACTAGCATGTGTTCTAGACTGACACAAAATGATAAAATTGTAGTCTTATAATCTTATGCAAAGATCACCCTGGACTTCTGCCAGGAGAGGGACACGTAGCTGCATTGGAAGCAGTTCTTGTAGATTGCCAACAGCCATGAACCAATAGTGTCATATATCTTCTGGATCAAGGGTGAGCAACCGTTTTTATACCATGGGCCAGAATAAATTTTACGTTTTTACGCGAGCCGTAGTAGTTAACTGACATCTCTTGTGACCTGTAATTTTTTATTCTGATGCTTTAATGAAGTTAAATTGAGCTATCCCTCGCTCAATACTCAACTTAAACTGGTTTGTATATAATGTAGGTATTACACTAAGTGTTCATTGCTCTGCCTGCTTTTCGGGATTGTTATACATATGTAATTACATAATTGTATAACAAACATAAATAAGAAAAGCAATTTTTCATAGTTTTCACAGCCCTCCGAGAATGATGTTATAATAGTGTTAGTGTGATGGAGTGAGGCAAATTTGCTGATGCAAAAGTGAGTAAAAACACATGTCTATGCGACCCCTTTGTCTATAAAACCGGGTTGTGTACGGAGGTTATAAAAGAAATCTTACATTCTGTAACTTACCCAATCGATTTTAGTTTTAAGATTTGTACTAAATTGTGAATATATGTGTTGCTATGTGAGTTGATATTCGATTTAAACTAGAACTATAACGAAAAATGCGGATGCTCGGGAGGGTATTGATATAGGTATACAGTTAGACAGGGTGCACTCGGAGGATTGGCTCAAGGGAGACAATTACTTGGGCAATCAATAGCTTCTCATGGCCTTCTGTATGTTCACATACCACAGGTTTGGAGGAGACTGAAAGTGGCCTTGATGCTGAAAGACCGGGAAAAAGGACAGCTAAAGATTTCAGCCCGATACCTAGGAAGCTTAGTTCAAAGAAGATAAAAAAAATAGAATAGGTTAAAGGAAGTCTAGGGGATGCATGATGGCGTTTAACCTCGAGTTTGAACTCTTGATGTTGTATGAGTTCAAAGATAACCTGCGGGGATGGCGGGAGATATCCTCGTTGGAGTCTTACGCCTCCTGAGAATGGTGGAGCTCACTTACCAGCTGACAAGGGCTGTGATGCCAGCAGTCGGAAGACCTACGACAACGTGAAGGAGAACCCTACTAGCGGAAGCCGCAACAACTGGGAGATCCTGGTCGGAGCTGAGAGCTGTCGCGCAAAACAGAGTCCGCTGGAGGGCAACTGTTTCCGCCCTATGTCCCATGAGGGATTAAAGGAGCGTTTAACTTCAGTTCGACTCCAATTGGGAGAACTGAGGTCTGTTTAATCTTCAGTTGAATATATGGAAGTGGTCAGTTCACCAATTTACTCGAGCTAGCGCAGTTCGGCCGGTGAAACCAGGGTATAATAATAATTGATTAAAGCAATAATGCTAATTATATTATTAAAATATTGATGGCAGTCAAAAGAATACATTGAAAATATTGAGTGAAGTCATTATTTTTTTTTTTTTATTTAGTTTGATTATTTCTGTTTAAACAGCCCCTATCCAACATTAAGATTGAGGAACTTTAGCTTTAGTGGAATATCTAGTTACGCGAAGAGGAAAATATTTTAGCGGTTTTCTGGCGGTTTTAAAAGTCTACGAGTTAGCAACGCTAGTAGAGGCACACCAGAGGTATTCATGGTTACAAACTCTTGTCTTAACTGAGACTTGGTTGAATGACACTTTCCTTAACGAGGAGATCTTGGATGGTAGCTATGATAGATGGTAGCTATGGATAGATACGATAGAGACTTAATAGCTACCGGTCTCTCAAGAGGTGGTGGTGTCCTCATAGCTGTCAAAAATTCCTTAAATAGTGAACTGATCGCGACATCTTCACAATCTTTTGAACACATCTTAGTACAAGTAAAATTCGGAAAGAAACACATAGTCATCGGTTCTTTTTACATACCTCCAAACTCTGACGAATCTATATATGATAATGTGATTCATATAATAGATGAAACATCTAACGCTAACAAAGATATATTAATCATAGACGATTTCAATCGATCGATTATTTACTTCCGATTAATGTATCAAACCCCGTAGATAAAAAGTTTATCGACAATCATTACAGCAACGACCTACAACAGGTATTTAGCCAACCAAATTCTAATGGTAAATGGTTGGATTTAATCTTCACCAGCCTCTATGAGGATTTAAAAGTAATTCCTGCCTCTGAAGAGGAGAATCTTTTTAAAAATACTAAACATCATTCCGCGTGGGTGGTTGAGATCAGTTCTTCAATAACTAATTATGTTGCCTCCTTTAACAACTCTGTAGTCTTCGATTTTAAGAATGCTGATAATGTTAGAATTAGCACTGAGTTATCCCTTATTAACTGGGAGAATCTACTCAATGGTGATGATATTGACGAGCTTAGTTACTTTCATGGGACCATCCAACTTGCAGAAATACCCAAGAGGAAGCCAAGGCTCAATTTGGGCTGTATCGCCATTGGATGGATGGAGTTTTCACTTCAACAATAAAGTTGGTTTTCCTGTTTAGGCTTCGGTCTTAGTAGCTGTTTAATTCAGATTTAATGATCTCCTCTTCCAATGTTCTGGGAATGACAATTAACTTTTCCCCTGGATTCTTAAATAAAAAGTCATGTTTAACGTAACTTTTCATGAGCAGAGCTCTTTAATATCATTCTTGCCGATTTTTGGCGACGTCTTCAGCCTCGGTAACTGATAATCCTTGATTCGGTTGCCCTCGATATTATTTAGCCAGACTTTATTCTGTGCCGATCGTTGAATTCTCCAGCCTGCGGGACGGTCTCGCCAGAGAAGTTTACGTGGCACGAGTAAACATGGCCTACTTTCAGTGGGACATCTTTTTTTCATTACCGGGACGGGCATTGCAGCCGGTGACAATCTTAATCGTCCTTCTCAAAATGTAAATTCTCCGAGTACGAGTACTTATAGCTCGTAAGCGTGAAAGGGTTGTTCGGCTGGCTTTGCCTTACGACTTATGTATTAACTGGATGTTGATCCCTATTGTCAAGTTGCAAGATAATAACTCTGCTTTCGTCCTTACTAGTTTTGGCATGAATTTGCGAATATGCGCCTCTGGTTCAAATAACTTCAACACTGATTTTCCCAATATAAAAAAAATTATGCTTTAAAAATTTGCTGTTTCTATTAAATACGGCGTTCTTTCTTAGTCTGCTATAAATCTTCTGAAGTAGGACGTTAGTCCCAGAAACCATTGTAAAATTTACTTATAGTTTGGTATAGGAAACTCAGTTATTACTTTTGCCCTCTCCTCTGATGGTCGTCACTACCGCTAGACACCCCGTGTATTTATTATGAAGAGCATTATTTTTAGTAGCCCACGGGCACCGATTATCTTAGGATGGCCCTGGGTACCTAGATATTATGCTTGACGCCAAATAGAACTGTAGAGTCAATATATGTATATGAAAGAGTCAGGAATACCTATACAGCTCTCTATTCTTGCAGGAAAATGCCTGAGAAGAAATGGGACCTTAAGCCACATATGATGTTATTCTGACATAAGGATCGTCATTAAGGAAAGAGTACAATTGTACCAACATAGGCAGGATACAGAGAGTGGAATGCGTGTGCATCACGGCGATATACCGCACAAAGCCAAGGGTCGTAGACCCTTTTCGTAAACTTCGAAGCAACAGAAAAACTGAGCAACAACACATCGACAACAAAGCAGCGCAAACTTTTTATCGCATACGTATGCGGTACATCAATCCGTTCCTAAACGGGCCTCGGTAGTCTAGGGGTAAGGCGCCTGACTACTATCCCCAGAGGTCCCGGGTTCGATTCCCGGCGGTGCCACGGTCCTAGCCTTTCCCAATTTCCCGCCTACATAACTTTCCTTCTTTCTTCTTCCCTCTTTGCATTCCTGATTCCTCCTGTCATAGCCTTCACTAGTTCTCTTCCCCGCTCCACCAAGCGCATGTCATCGGTTGGTTGATGAGATTCAACTCGTTACAGGAGGCATAACACTCCAGCGAGTTGTTCTCGATGCCCTGGTGTCAGAGTCGCGAAATGGTTGGGAGTAGGTGAAATAAAAATACCGCAGCTAGGTTGTGACAGTTCTTTCCTTCACTTCTCTCTCTATCTTCCGACTAGAGCTGCTGTTCGACATTTCAAAATAAATACATGGTCGACAGTACAAAGGGGCCTTCCTTTAGTAAGGAAAACTTTCATTCCCTTGTACGTTTCCGAACGAATGACTTTGGATCTCTGCGTTTACGAACTAATTGCAAAGCATATGCATGCGTTAACGAAAAGGCCCTTAGTCTATACAAACGTGATAGGCATGCCACACACATCATGCCGTAGCTGCAAGGATGAATCCAATCAAAGAGAAACTATTGCACAATTCGTGTGAAGATATCCGGAACTAGTCAGGACAGGCATACTGAACGAGCTTAAAGATCTAGTTGCAGAACATCCAACACCTACAGAGTTTTTCAAAGCTACAAGATTTATCTAAAAATCATAACAACCCTAGTGGAATGAATTTTATAAAAACGTGTTAATTGGGGGTAGTATGGGTGTCACCACTTCAACCAACCAACCAACACCATGCCTATACTAATAATTTCCAAACACAATCCGAAATTGTTATATTATGCTTTAAAAAGAATATTATTCGGTTTCAAAACTACAATCGAAGAATCATATCAGTAAAATCGGAATTAGAAAGTTTCCCTTCAGTTGATAGACAATTTACCACATATTTAAATTTTTAAAAAGGTTGAAGAAAACACTAAAAACGTGGTGAAACTTTATTATTCACAGGCACATACATTTCATGAAATATCTATCCCTGTCCACCAAATCCACCACCAGCTCCAATGCCTGCGCCTGCATTCACTCCAAAACCAGCTGGTAGGAAAAATGTGTTGTATTATCGAAATCCTCGGAATTTAGCAGAAATACTTTTACCTCCAATCTGACCTTGAGCTCCGCCATCCGCTCCTCCTTGGCCACCTGCATTGGCACCAACTCCAGCTCCGGCGTTAACTCCAAACCCGAATCCTGCTCCTGCTTGAGCGCCTGCGCCTGCACCACCACCTTGTGCCAACTAAGATTCAAAATCAAAATATCTTTAGTTTCCAAAAGTCATAATCAAGTGGCTTACAACACTCGAAGAAAACAAGGCACCAACTACGAAAACAATCAGAACTTTATTCATTTTCGAAATCAATTGCAGCTCAATTGGGTTATAATTTCACAACTAATCGTTTTTGAATTGGTACAAGCTTTTATAGTACCCAGAGCTCTGATTTACTGCGGAAAATGACTGTTGTAAACCAATCATCTAAACCAGGTAGGAAGTGTTCATCAAACTAAAACCATACTAATTGTGATGTGACGCGTTCAGCCCGCTTTTTGTGGGAATTTTAAAAGCACGCTTGACCTCTTTTGATAGAAGTGTAAAAACGTAAATTTGAATTAAAAGCGTTAAAATAACAATTGATTATTACATAATTCACTAAGTCTTATAGCATCTGGCTCAGCCAGCTGCTTACAACATCCAACATAACCATGTTGGCGTGGTTAGATAGAGTATAAGAAAGGCCCTTAAATTAATCGATGTCGAGACCGTTTGCTCAACCATCGATCTTTTATCGCTATTATCACAGCGACTGTTCCATCGAAATAAAGATCCTCCTGCCTGCATGGCAATCTTATACCCACAGCGCAAGATTAGTCCACTCAGCTCATTCCCATTACTTGCAGCCTGTCCTTACGCGCACTGAACAAAATAGCAATTCGTTTATCAATAAAACAACTCGGCTGTGGAGTAATCTCTCGCAGTTAGTATTTCTGAGCACCTACAACATCCAAGAGTTCAAACGCAGGGCTCACCACCATCCTCTTCAATACCCCCGCACTTTCATAGCCGTTAACCTATTCCTATTCTATGTATATGCTACTAAAATCATGCAACCTAGCAAGCACAGGGAACAGTTATCTGGTGATACATAAATAAGGAAGATTGGGGACAGGATGGTTACCACCAGCTTCTTTTGGTGTGCTACGATTATTATATTACTAGCATAAAACCCGCGTGCCTTGCAACGCCTTTAAATAAAAACTGTTTATTATGTGCAATGTTTTCCTACAAAAAAAAAAAAACAAACAAAAAAGTCAGCTGTCATTATCCCTAAAAGGGTTTATTATAGTGCATTTTTTTAATAAATATGGTAAACAAATTGCTGCGTATATCACCTCTGCTCAACAAATCTGCAAGTTTTGAAGCAGAAATTGGCATGTTTATGTCCCCCATTTCACTGCGTTAGGGGATGAATTTCGAAAAATTGCTTCTTAGTGAATGTCCACGTCATTATAGAGATGCACTGTCAAAATTAAAGCCAGCTCCAGCGGTTTGGGTTAACCCCATTTAACCCCCTTAGGGGATAAATTTCAAAAAATCGCTCCTAAGTGGATGTCCACGCCATTATAGGGATGCACTGTCAAAATTACCGCCCTATAGCTTCAGCGGTTTGGGTAAACCCTATTTCACCCCCTTAGGGGATGAATTTCGAAAAGTCGCTCTATAGTGGATGTCCACGCCATTATAGGGATGCACTGTTAAATTTCAGCCCTATAAATTTAGCGGTTTGGAAAAACCCCATTCCCCCCCCTGAGGGGATGAATTCCGAAAAATCGCTTCTTAGTGGATGTCCACATCACTATAGGGATGCACTGTCAAAATTTCAGCCCTATATCTATAGCGGTTTGGAAAAACCCCATTTCACCCCCTTAGGGGATGAATTTCGAAAAATCACTTCTTAGTGGATGTCCACGCCATTATAGGGATGCACTGTCGAAATTTCAGCCCTATAAATTTAGCGGTTTGGAAAAACCCCATTTCACCCCCTTAGGGGATGAATTCCGAAAAATCGCTTCTTAGTGGATGTCCACATCACTATAGGGATGCACTGTCAAAATTTCAGCCCTATATCTATAGCGGTTTGGAAAAACCCCATTTCACCCCCTTAGGGGATGAATTTCGAAAAATCACTTCTTAGTGGATGTCCACGCTATTATAGGGATGCACTGTCAAAATTTCAGCCCTATAAATTTAGCGGTTTGGAAAAACCCCATTTCACCCCCTTAGGGGATGAATTCCGAAAAATCGCTTCTTAGTGGATGTCCACATCACTATAGGGATGCACTGTCAAAATTTCAGCCCTATAGCTCCAGCGGTTTGGGTAAACCCCATTTCACTCCCTTAGGGGATGAATTTCGAAAAATCGCTCTATAGTGGATGTCCACGCCATTATAGGGATGCACTGTCAAAATTTCAGCCCTATATCTATAGCGGTTTGGAAAAACCCCATTTCACCCCCTTAGGAGATGAATTCCGAAAAATCGCTTCTTAGTGGATGTCCACACCACTATAGGGATGCACTGTCAAAATTTCAGCCCTATATCTATAGCGGTTTGGAAAAACCCCATTTCACCCCCTTAGGGGATGAATTTCGAAAAATCACTTCTTAGTGGATGTCCACGCTATTATAGGGATGCACTGTCAAAATTTCAGCCCTATAAATTTAGCGGTTTGGAAAAACCCCATTTCACCCCCTTAGGGGATGAATTCCGAAAAATCGCTTCTTAGTGGATGTCCACATCACTATAGGGATGCACTGTCAAAATTTCAGCCCTATAGCTCCAGCGGTTTGGGTAAACCCCATTTCACTCCCTTAGGGGATGAATTTCGAAAAATCGCTTTAATAGTGGAAGACCACGCCATTATAGGGATGCACTGTCAAAATTACAGCCCTATAGCTTTAGCGGTTTGGGTAAACCCAATTTCACCCCCTTAGGGGATGAATTTCGAAAAGTCGCTTTAATAGTGGAAGACCACGCCATTATAGGGATGCACTGTCAAAATTACAGCCCTATAGCTTTAGCGGTTTGGGTAAACCCTATTTCACCCCCTTAGGGGATGAATTTCGAAAAGTCGCTCTATAGTGGATGTCCACGCCATTATAGGGATGCACTGTCAAAATTTCAGCCCTATATCTATAGCGGTTTGGAAAAACCCAATTTCACCGCATCTGGTTTGGAAAAACCCCATTTCGCCCGCTTAGGGGATGAATTCCGAAAAATCGCTTCTTAGTGGATGTCCACATCACTATAAGGATGCACTGTCAAAATTTCAGCCCTATAGCCCCAGCGGTTTGGGTAAACCCCATTTCACTCCCTTAGGGGATGAATTTCGAAAAATCGCTTTAATAGTGGAAGACCACGCCATTATAGGGATGTACTGTCAAAATTACAGCCCTATAGCTTTAGCGGTTTGGGTAAACCCAATTTCACCCCCTTAGGGGATGAATTTCGAAAAGTCGCTCTATAGTGGATGTCCACGCCATTATAGGGATGCACTGTCAAAATTTCAGCCCTATATCTATAGCGGTTTGGGAAAACCCCATTGCACCCCCTTAGGGGATGAATTTCGAAAAATCGCTTTATAGTGGATGTCCACGCCATTATAGGGATGCACTGTCAAAATTTCAGCCCTATAGCTATAGCGGTTTGGAAAAACCCCATTTCACCCCTTTAGGGGATGAATTCCGAAAAATCGCTTCTTAGTGGATGTCCACATCATTATAGGGATGTACTGTCAAAATTTCAGCGTTATAGCTTTAGCGGTTTGGAAAAAACCCATTTCACCCCCTTAGGGGATGAATTTCGAAAAATCGCTAGGGATGCACTGCCAAAAATTTCAGCCCTTTAGCTCTAGCGGTTTAGGTTGTGCGTTGTCTTTCAGTCAGTTACTTTTTATACAATAGAAAAAAAGTAAAGAAAATAAATCACCTTACAACTTATTGAACCCCATTTCACCCCCTTCAACCCTTTTTTCCCCAAAAAAAATAGCCTATGTCCGTCTCCAAGGTCTAAACTATGTCTGTTGCAAATTTCATCAAAATCGGTCCAGCGGTTTAGGCGTGAAAGCGTAACATACAGACAGACAGACAGACAGACAGACAGACAGACAGACAGACAGACAGACAGACAGAGTTACTTTCGCATTTATAATATTAGTAAGGATATTGATTATGATAAGGTCGGAGAAGCAGGTGGTCGAACGTCACCATTCACAAAAGAGCAGGCTGAGAGTTGTAGCCGAGCGCTCATGCCAAACCATCGCTCAGGCAAACTTTTTGGTTTGCTTCACACGCTTCACTTGTGCAAATTGACTTGCGCAAGCCTGTTGGCACAAGCAAATTGTTGCGTGTAAGCCGACTTTAAGAGGAAAAAAAGGACCGGCCAAATAAAGACCTCCCCTATCATCGTGAGTTGTAATTGTCATGAGAGTGGCACCGGCCAATTTCCCTATAATTGGTGACAGTTCCGAGTCTCTATGCGTTGCATGCAATTGATTCACGGTATGAGAGCGATCAGTATGTTCAGATTACGTATCATAGCTCTGCTGTCTATCACGCGGAGTTGTATTACGAGTATATAGGGGCATGTAGGAGTTACAAAAAATATCTACATTAAAAAAAGATTTATATGCAGCTGGCAAAGCGGTAAAGTTCCGTAGAACACTAGTTTGGGACTCTTGATTTACTGGGCATTCTAGATCGCGTCAGACTTGTTTGGACTCTGAGTCGCGGATTCAAAAGTACCTATATGGCATAAACAGCCCTAGTCTATCGGACACTGATGAAGCATACTGAACGCTGGAAGTCCACTCCTAGGAACAATTTTTCCCTTGTGCCGTTTCGTGACACAGGAAGGAATGCGAGAACACCGGACACTGCGTCCGAAAGTGCCAGCTATGGCAAATTGGAATTGAACAAATTTTTGGAGTTTACTCCATAAGATTCGTTTCATATCTTCTTCTTCTTCTTTGATCCGTTGCTGGCGGTCCGAGCGGGACGTCCAACGGATACGCTGCTGTCGGTGCCGCTGGGTCTCGAACTCTATTCACGATTCGTTTCCATTTTTGCCGGTTTTTGGTAACTGATAACCGTTGATTCTTTAGGTCACCCTCGATATTCTTTAGCCAGGTTTTCTTCTGTGCCATCGCTGGATCCTATAGCCTGCGGGACGGTCTCGCCAGAGAAGTTTACGTGGCAAGCGGTCATCATCCATTCGGCAGACATGTCCAAACCACCGTAGTCGTTTCATATATAGAGCACAGTATGAAAGATATATGGGGAGTAAAAATCAAGCGTTCACAAAACCGTTAACAATATATGGGGAGTCAAAATCAAGCGTTCACCGTTAACAAAAAGCGTTAACAAAAACAAGAACCTTTAACTTGATTTCGCCCCACTTCCATTCAACCGATCAACTTCAAATTTTGTATATATACATGTTGCTCGCTGCAAAATGCAATCTGGCCATTGTGTAAAAAAACAAGATGGTGGTTCAAATATAGTATGGTTCAAATTGTATTTGTGTTCCCAGACCCTCGACATGAGTATCAAATGAGAAGGCATGACAAGTTAAATTGAAGTAGTGCCTTTTCAAATTCAAAATAGCGGCCAACATAAAATGGCGGAAGACTAAAAAGTAGAAAATATAACTGAACAACTTAAAATTTTGCACATATGGGCAGTTTTCTTGACAAAGCAAGGTGACCATTTTGTAAAATACTATAGATAGTAGACCCAAGATGGCGGCCGATGTTTGTATTTGCATTTTCCGACCCCCGACAAGGGTATCAAATGAAAGGGCATGACAGGTAGAATAGAATTAGCGGTGTTACGTCATTCGAAATTCTAAATGGCGGCCAACGAAAAATGGCAGAAGACATGTTATGGTCTAAAAAGTAGAAAGTATAACCGAATAACTTCAAATTTTACACATATGCATAGTTCGCCTGACAATGTAATCCGACCATAATAGAATCAAGATTGCGGTTCAAAATCTTCACAGCTCCTTCAGTATAAGTCTGACCGGCTTCAAATTTTGCACGTATGCCTAGTTTGCTTGACCGTGCAAGCTGGCCATTCTTTAAAAAAAATCATGATGGTGGTTTCAAGATTCCGACCCATTTTTGCCTTTGCGTTCCCCGACCCCCGACATGGTATCAAATGAAAGGGCATGACAAGTACAATTCAATTAGTAGTGTAGCGTCAAAGTGGAGCAAGACATACATATAATAGACAAAAAAGTAAAAAATAACATTTGTGATAATTACATTGGTTCGTTTACATCCTTTGCCTATTGTTATTTAAAAAAAATGTGTTTTCAGGAGTAAACTCCAGTCACGCGTCGGAGCTGACACGCACTTTTACTTTTTTAAACAGTTTTGTCGTCAAGAAAACTTCTGAGCTTGTACAAAAGATCTGGCCTACAAATTTGAGGTACAGGGGCTGTTACAATGGGTTCAAGACGAAGAACAAGAACATCATAATAATGGTTTCCATAAACATTCGTATAAGTACTAAGACTTTTTTTGAGAGGGAGTGGTGAGAATCTTACATCGTTCTAGCAGCAGGGAACTTGTGACGGCCTATAAGAACCATACGTAAGACAGGAGGCACCCCTGGGAGTCCGCAACCAGACCGTAGTATCCCATTTTTCTAACTAAGCTAACAAATCCTTTTACATGATGTCCAGCCAGACCAATACTAGTAGTAAAGGCATTAGAAGGGATTTTAGCCAGTGCTCGAACAGTATGCTGCTCTTTGCGGGAAAAGTGCTTCGTTGTATGTCGTTATCCAATTCACTAGCTACGTAAAGATCTGTAGGTGCGTCGGAACATTGGCAGCATTCTACTGAGACGCTATTGCCTCTCTGTTCTGTGGGCCTTTAGCCCAGGCTCGGAAAAAATCACCCCCGCAAGCGAGTTACAATGCTAAATCAGCTATCTAGCTGCTATCTCTCCTGACTTTCTTCGCTTTTCTTTGTTTTTCTTATTGCTTCGCAAACCTCGCAGTGCTCCGCAAACCTTGAGCACAAGTACTAAGATTGTCTGGTGTTAGAACAGGTGGGGTACTTACGTTTCATGGAGACACATTCCTCTGGAGGCGAGAGGGAGCCTATACAGTAGCTTACCGTAATATTATTGTTATAGGATTGCAAACAGGTGAATGTTGATAAATTTCCATATTGGTCCCGCAATTTTGCATTTATAAGTTCTGATCATAAATTCGTTATTTGTTACCTTTAAAACCCCAGATACCGATTTTCACTGAAATCGGAACACAATTGGCAAATTCCTACTTGGGTGCTCATTTGGAATTTCAGTCATATTTCGGTGGTAATTGAATATCGGGCTTCGAGCTGCATCATGGGAGACCCCCGCGGTCTCTGCGATGACTGGTGCACCTGCTATAGCGCACGCATACACACATACATACATGCAGAAACTTTCTTTTATTAATATAGATATATGTTTACAGTCATATATTTACTCAGCCGAATCTACTCGCTCCACCGCCAGCGGATCCTATTTCAAAGAAGTGAAATTAGAGTTTCGAATTGTATGAAAAAAAAAAATGTTTTTTTTACCTCCACCACCGCTGCCCCCGGCTCCTGCACCGCCACCTGATCCTGCATCGCCACCTGCTCCTGCACCACCACCTGATCCTGCACCGCCGCCTGATCCTGCACCGCCACCTGCTCCTCCGCTACCACCTCCTGCGCCACCGCCTCCTGAACCTCCTCCACCGCGACTCCAACCACAAGGACCTGCCATCTAATAAAAAATCAAAGTTGTTACTATCCTAATCTAATAGCTTTGGCGTTGGTGTTACAGTTGCAGTGGTGAATACTGCGCAGACTAGGAACAGAATGAAAACTTTATTCATTGTTTTTTCTGGATTGGTGCAGATGGAACTTACAAGTGAGAACAACCTCCAACTCTTACCTGCTTTTATATGAGCTGAAATGTTTTTTTATGATTTTTTATCATTAGGCAGTAATTCTAGCTTGATAGAAACAAGGTGTTAATTAAGTTTTACTAATTGTAGACTACAAACCGTTATTAACATTTCTTTTAGTAAAATAATAACGAAATAGGAAAGAACAAAACAAACTTTTGGGCAATTAATAATTTTTTGAAAATCTTGAAATATTAGTTCCCAAAAAAATTTCGTTTGGCCTTTTTTATGTGAAAGACTATAGGCTCAGGGAAAGCCCCTCTTGTACCATCGACAATCTATCGCTTCGCCTTGCAAAGCTTAATGGAGGCAATTTTTGGCGTGCGCGGAGTGAAGGTATTACTTAAACCTGGTACATGTCATTAAAGACACGAAAAAAGTTCGATTGACATAATTGATCAGCCATTCAAAATAATTGTACTGTTCCCAAATTTCGTCTGAAATGCGTTCTGAGTTCTTGCGACTCTCTTTTCAGATTGGACTACTTTTTTCAATACTAGAATTTGACAATATTTTGATCATCTTTAAGTATGAAAAAACTTACGTAAGGTTCGACAGTGCTAGGGAGAGTGTGGAAATACCCTATAAGAAAAATCTCATTAAAAATGAAATGAGGCAATCCCAACATCTGCTTACATATTCGGAAAGTTTATTTAGATATTGTTGTGGCATTGCTAGATAATTCAGGCACCTATGTTGGTCTCTGTGAAAGGTGTCATTTAGCATACTAAATAGACCGGTTCGGGTTCGATTACAGAGGTCAAGCAGCAATGGACGTGGTTAGTACTTTGTTGGGGGACCAATATACTAAAGCAATATTCGCGTTTGGAAGGACGAAAGAGCAATTGTAAGGGGGGATAAAAATATAATGCTTTCGACACCAGCCCAGTTATAGTTCTCACAATGTGTTTGGCTTCCTTTTTCCATTCGGGTAGGAATGATTTTGCTTCAAGGGGGCCAAATGGGGCATTCCTTATGACAAGGCGCCAATGATGCAAGAGGTTAGATGCCTGGTGAGGGACTTATAGGATAATCTACCTGGGTTAGTCTCATAGGGGTTCTATCTGCCCCTCCTCCTGCCAAATTCTAGTCGGACATAACCATATAACCATAAAATTTAAAACCATATACCTCAAGTAAACCAATTAACTTTTTACATCATGCGCGCTACCCACAATAATTATGCTCCACCGCCGTTGACAGTGGCGGCTTGGCAAGGGGTTGCACCTGTGGCGATTTTCTATCAAACAGAAAGTGGACAAAATCGAAAGATTCGTTAGTCGTGCTTTGCTCATTGTGGATCTGAAGTAAAATTTTATTAACTTTTTTTTTTGAAAAGCTTCTAGCTTCAAGCCAGTTAAGAAAAGCTTTAGGTCCCAGATTACTTTCCTAGACAAGACTCGGAAGAGATTCAGAATATTTTATAATTAATCTCAGAATATCTAGACCGCAACTTGGGAAGAAATGCTCCAAAAAATGCTTTGGCCTGTGTTCTGAAGAGAATCCATAATATTGGCCAGTGATAATGATGTATCAAATCGCACTGAAATTAGAAACCTCCTGCCTACATGGCAACTTTTTTCCCGCAACAAAAGACCAACTCCAAGCCAACTCGGCGCATACCCACACACTACAGGCCTCTTCTTCGCGCACATTACGGTATAGTTGTTCGTTTACAAATAGAACAACTCGAACTGCCGTACGCAATCCGTGTTTCCGAACTCATATAACATCCAGACCCCTAACCTGTCCCTTCTCTTCTATCCTTCAGATCAAACTTACTACTAGACATTGCACCATGACTTCAACGACATGATGGACTAGTGGTACAAAGGATGACTCCTCGGCTTGACCATGCTACATAACAAAAAAAAAAGAAAAAGAAACCTTCTTAACGTGTCTTTTATTCAACATCCTCCTTCTCCCCTCGTTCTTTTTTTCTCTTTAGATTCTCTTAGGCCTGATGGCTTTAATTTCCGTTGCGTTGACTCAGTTGAAGTCCTAGAAATATTGCTGTCTATTTCCTCTAACAGTGTTGGCTATGATGGAATCTGTCCCCGTTTTTTCAAGCTTCTATATTCACTAATCGTGGTAACTATCACGCATATTCTCAATTACTGCCTGACAATCTCCCAAGTTCCTTTGCCGTAGTGATTCCCTTACCAAAAAAAACCTTTTCCGCTACCTATGTTTTTCGTCCTTTCAGTATTCTTCCTTTCCTTACCAAAGTCTTTGAAAAACTCTTTTTATCCAAGTTCTGCGATATCTGGAATCAATTAACTTCCTTTCTAAACTCCAATCTGGTGTCCGTAAATCTCTTAGTTGTGAAATTGCTGTACTAAAGGTAACGACTTACATGCGTGCGGCGCTCGACTATGGTGACACTGACGTGACGTTTTTAGTTCTTCTCGATTTCTCTAAAGCATTCGATCCAAACGATGCGTTATCCAAACGTAGCCAACTCTACCACATTTCGTCTTCCGCTACTCGGCTCTTCTCTTCTCTTCATTCTTATAGGCTCCAATATGTACTTCCACCCAGCAAAAAAAAGACATTACATTAATACGGCGATGGCCTAGGCCGGGAAGTACTTCTATTTTCCCTTCCATAGAATGTGTTTTGGAAGTACTTACATATACCACATTTATTATTGAACTCAAATACAAAGTGATTATAATGTAAATTTTTAAAAGTAATTTAGTCGGGGGAGGGGTGAATAGGTGAGGTTGGTGGTGGTAACATTAAGCGATTTATAATTTTTTTTTTAATTTCAATAAAACAGAAGCAAAATAAACATGAATTCAAATATACATACAGTACCTATAGGCCTGCAGGAAATCCCCAAAAAGTGCTCTAGAAATGAAAAAAGTGATGGAAATGAGATAACCGGTTGAGACTAATTGCAATCGATAGAGGATGGAAAAATGCATCTACAGTTGATTTTGGCCGAAGTTTGGACATGACCAATCTTGAAAATGCCTTTTTTTCGTAAGTGCGGTTTGAACGAAATTTTCACTTTATCTCGCCATATCTCAGTTGATATTGCAGATATCAATTTCAAATTTTAACATAGTCTAGTTTGACTAATTCCCTAAATATAAAACTTTAACCGAACTGGTTACATCATTTAAAAACAAAATGGCGAATGTTTAAAAAAATTCCAACAGATTCGTGAGATTTTTTTTTCTAATCAAAAAGTTGTGTTATAGATTTTTGAAAATCGCTTTTTTGGCTAAACTACATTGTAGCCAAATACTTAAGGCAGAACGGAGAAATATTTTTATACCTGACTTCCATGCTGAATTTATAACAAATTTACAAAAGCAAGGCACTTCCAAGAATGAAGCGCAAGCACTACTCCCCCATGAAGTGAAATTAATTTTTTTGGAAACTGCTTCAGATGGTGTTATATTTCACTCAAAAAAAGGATGTCCTGACATTATTTGTTCGACAAATTGGACCATCTACGAATTACTAAAAAGAGAAAAAACCGCCAAATGCAATCACAGCATATACTTACACTATCTCAAAAAATTGCACATACAGAAGTTGTAATTTGAAATAGAGTCAATGTACATATAGCGACTTATAACACGAAAATGCGAATATTTCTAAGAAAATTAAATTAACAGTTATATTTTTTTTTTGCAATTTATAAGAACTAACTCTAAGGAAAGAATAAAATAAATCTAAGTTAACTTATCTTCTTTTATTTTCAAAAACACTGACTCTATTTCAAATTATAACTGCTGTATGTGCAATTTTTTGATATAGTGTAAGTGATATTATGTAAAATTGATGCTACAAACGATTCAGTAATTTTACACCACGCTGTCGAAAAAATCAGGGTATAAATCGATAAAATACCTAAAACTTGCGAATATCCGAACCCATCCGATTTGCAGATCAATTACGGGCATAATTTTGTTCTATTTTAACGATAAAAAATTATATGTAGTTTTTTTTTTTTTTTTTTTTTTTTATATGAAAAAACCAAGCTTAGGTGTAACCCTTTGTACTACCAGTCCGTCATGTCGTTCAGTTCATGGTGCAATGTCTAGTAGTAGCTTGGTTTGAAGAATAGAGGAGAATAGGAAAGGTTAGAGGGGGTCTGGAGGGTGTAGAAGAAAATGTCGATGAACCTCACGTTTGAACTCTAAGATGTTGTACGAGTTCGGAAATACCGACTGCGGGAGATCATTCCACAATCGAGTTGTTCTATTCATAAACGAACTTCTGAACCGTATTGTGCGTGAACGAGGGGGCTGTAGGGTATGGGGGTGAGCCGAGCGGGCTAGTCTTGTGTTGCGGGAAAAGTGTTGCCGTGCAGGCAGGAGGTCCTGAATTTCGGTGGAACAGTCGCCATGGTAATAGCGATAAAGTATGGAGAGGGCTGCTACATTCCTACGGTGGCTCAAGGTGTCTATGGAGGCGCGAAAGGGGCCATCACCAATGAGTTTGAGGGCACGATTTTGCACCTTGTCGAGACAAGCCAAGGTGGTTTTTGGGGCGCCTGCCCAGATATGTGAGTTGTATTCGAGGCGCGGCCGAATGTAGGATTTGTATATTGTAGCCAATGCGGCTGGCTGGAGGAGTAACTTGCATCTCTTGAGAAATCCAAGGCATTGGGAGGCTTGTTTGGCGATTTGGAATATGTGATCGTTCCATCGCAGATGCTCCGTTAAAGTTACCCCTAGGATGTTGAGAGTTGAGTCAGCCGTTAGATTCTCTCCATCCACCGAGACAGGAGGAAGGTCGGTACAATTTTTGTTGGAGATCAGACAGTGCTTCGTTTTTGTGGCATTGAATTCGACGCGGTTCATTTCGCCCCAATGAAGAATCGATTCGATATCCCGGTTTATCGAAGCCGACATCAGTTGACGGTGGTAAAGACAAGGTCTGGCACGTGCTTGTCTTATATTGTCGAAGGAGTAAGAGAAATTCAGAGTACCGTCATCAGCGAAGCAGTGAAGTGGGTTGGAGGGGATTGAGAGCAGATCATTAATGAAGATTAGAAAAAGTGCGGGTGAAAGAATTGACCCCTGGGGAACTCCGGCCGAAATGGCGTGGGGGTTGGATTCGACGCCATCCAATACTACCTTGATTGAACGGCCTGAAAGAAAGCTCTTAATCCAGTTCCTTAGAACTAAGTGTATACCAATAGCTTGGAGTTTATTCAACAGAGCTGGGTGCCATACTCTGTCAAAAGCCTTTGATATATCTAGAGCAACTAGGCTAGACTCACCAAAGCTGTGAATGCTTTGGTTGATACGCTCGGTTAAACACACAAGCAGATCGCCAGTAGACCGTTTAGATCTGAAGCCGTATTGCCTGTCGTGTATAATTTGGTTGGATTCTAGATATGTCATCAGCCTTTTATTGATTATTGTCTCCATGATTTTGGAGAGAACAGAAGTAATTGCTATTGGGCGGTAGTTTAAGGGGTCGCTGGCTTCACCTTTTCTTGGGATTGGCTGAACATGAGCTAGTTTCCAAGAGTCGGGATACACTCCGGAGAAGTAAGACAGGGCAAAAAGTTTGCGCAGAGGTTTAGCCAAAGGTGAGGCACATTTTTTAAGTACCATAGGGGGGATTTTGTCGGGACCAGTGGATTTGTTGGCGTCGAGCTCTTTGAGACACCTAAACACCTCGCGAGTCCTGAAGTGAACTCCGTCCATTGAGTGGGTGGTATTCTCGAGAGTGGGGGGTGACATAGCAGCATCGGGTAAAGAAGAATTTGCGGCGAACAGAGAAGCTAATAGGTCGGCCTTGGGTTTGCTTTCTTTCGTTTTGCTACTCGTGTACTTTGCAACGGCTACAATGTCGAGTGTCAACAAATGTTACTGTAACTTTTGAACCGGAGGACATTTTGATCTGAAAATTTACAGAAAACTGCCTTAAGGATTTGGCTACAATGTAGTTTAGCCAAAGAAGCGAATTTCAAAAATCTATAACGCAACTTTTTGATTAGAAAAAAAATCTCACGAATCTGTTGGAAATTTTTTAAATATTCGCCATTTTGTTTTTAAATGATGTAACCAGTTCGGTTAAAGTTTTATATTTAGGGAATTAGTCAAACTAGACTATGTTAAAATTTGAAATTGATATCTGCAATATCAACTGAGATATAGCGAGATAAAGTGAAAATTTCGTTCAAACCGCACTTAAGGAAAAAAGGCATTTTCATGATTTTTTTATATGTTGGCCATGTCCAAACTTCGGGCAAAATCAACTGTAGATGCATTCTTCCATCCTCTATCGATTGCAATTAGTCTCAACCGGTTATCTCATTTCCATCACTTCGAGCGAAAAAATGGGATGCGCTGCAGGCCTACTATGTATGCACATTAAAGTTAAAAAACTTAATGACTGAGATAAATGAGATGGTTAACAAAGAAAACGAACAGCTACGAAGTTTTTGAACACGCATTCTTTTCTGCATTACTAAAAAGTACTTCCAGAAGTACTTCTTTGGTATTTAAGAAAACACTAAGTACTACACTAAGTACTTCCAAATCTACTTCCCACAGTAAGTATGTAATAGCATAATGGCGCGACTATGTATTGGGCGCCACTTATGCGAGGTATTGCCCCCTTAGCCATAAGCCCGGAAAAGCATGACCAAGGAGTCAATACCATAAATAAGAAAAAGAAAAAAAATTCCGAAACTCCATCCTCCCCAACTGCCGATATTAATGTTAGGGGGATATGCTGCCGGCCACACGGAGTTATCTAGCTCGCCGGGGGGGTCGTGGGGTGTGTGGCCGGGCCTAAGCGTAGCATGGTTCACCACTTACCTAAATGTCGATGCGAATGTCTTATTCCATCACTTCATGTTTATCGCGGACCTAAAAAAACTTAAGAGATGCCCCAACGAGAGAACCCCGAGAAAGAATTCGCCCAACAATCCTGGAAAGATGCAATGAAAAATTATTCCCTCATCCTGGACAAAGACGTATAATCAATCAAAAAATACCATATTTAATTCAATATAAAATATTAGTAACATCTATCAAACGAAAAAAGAGAAAAAAAAATCAAATAACCGTTAATTCAATGACGATAAAAACAAAACGTCGTTTCGGCCAAAACAGTGTTTTTTAACAATGGTATGTTGGTAAATAACATACATATATGAAAATGTGTTAACGATTAAACGTGTGTAAATAAAATATACATGCATATGACAAATGTGTCAATTACAATTAATTAAAAACTCAAAATAAGGAATCTTACTAATAAATTAATACTCGAACAACGAACACAACAAAAAAATAAAGAAAAATATGAGTATGCTACCTCCAACGTCTTCTCTGGTCGCTATACCTAACTAAAGTTCTGGTTCTGAATTCTGTTCGCTCTTCGCTAAATGATGAGCACTCGCAAATGTCAACCTAGTACGAACATTAGCGCTTCCTTCCAACTGACTTCTTTCTTCCAGATTTACCACACTTAGGGTAGCCGATATCAAATGATTTAACTGTTTCCACAATTAGGTACAGTAAGCTAACTTTATTATTATTTAAAACACTAAATCGTCTCCTCGTCGTCACTCTCGCCAGATGCAACAGCAGTTAGAAACGTTCAGCTAATTCCAATTTTTCGGGCGGGTGCCGCTGACCAAAACCTCGTCCTCCTGGGGAACACAGGTTTCAAAATGGTACAGCCACTCCAGAGTCTTGTATATATTGAAGGTTTTACTATGAAAAAGGGGGATCGGGGCCTCCTGCACAGGGACCACGGACCTCCAAACCCTTGAAAATAACGCCAACGATATTACTGGTGCACCGACAATATCTTGCCCAGAAAACCCTCTTTGCACTG
The DNA here is from genome assembly GCA_949987705.1 of Thereva unica. Lineage (NCBI taxonomy): Eukaryota > Metazoa > Arthropoda > Insecta > Diptera > Therevidae > Thereva > Thereva unica. The sequence goes on from CATLJY010000624.1 coordinate 43,630, forward strand.
CAATAGATTAAACGAATTTGGTAATTATACCTTTAAAATGGGGCATATTCGAATAATTTCACTATTTCTTCACGAAATCATTCAGGCCGCAATCTTCTCTCCTTGGCCTTCGTAAAGATGATAGATTCGGTCGGGTATTGAACACGTCCCTTTCGAGCTCTGCATTACATTTTTTCTAACGGGGGTTTGAGGCAGTGGCGTAGCGTGGATTTCTGCCACCCGGGGCGAACCATAAATTTGCTGCCCCCTAATTTCGAATTGATACTTTTAATCAATGAATCGAAAACCCAACTTGAATTTCAAGTAATTTTATATCCAAGAATTCAAGGCATCATGTAAACGCAATGAATCATATGTAACTAATGAATGTTCGGTATAGTGCGCGCCAAAATAAATGGGAATTTTACCCGCAGGCGAGGAAATGACAACTCCACATACATTAACATTCCGTGTATGGAAAAAAATCCAAGCGCACATGCATTTTAATTTCCCTTTTGAAACTCGTTTACCGGGGACAGCACTCCACCCTAGCACCTGACCAGGACGGACAAGAGTCGCGTAGTGAGACGGATTGAATTGTGATTGAAAATATAAATGAGCGGGTGATTTGGGGTTTTAAACGATCGGAATGACGAGATGCACTTTTCTTTTCGAATCTACTTTCGTGGTGAGGATTTTGAGACTTTCACTGCGCATCAAAAAATCGATTTTGAGATTTCCAATAGTTTTGGCGCAGGCTATATCCGTGCTTCTAGGTTGGCCTAAATTATAAACTATAACAAACCCAGAGAGCTGGAATCAGTAATTTCTCTCTGTAATTTATTTCAGTCTGTCTTTAGATAGAAAGGCTCGTAGACGCACAAGCTTAAACTCTTCCCTGTCCCAATATCTGGAGGTTTCATTTCCCATCATCGTAGCCCAATACTATTACAGGAGATTTTTACGACAAATGCGGCAGCTGTTGGAGCCCTTCTCAAACTTCAGCATTTACAGCCCGCGTCATAAAAGAAGGGAATCTTAAAATCGCTGTTTCCATGCGCATTGAGTGTCTCATACAAGAGAGCAACGTCGCTTCTGTTTGTATAAAAACGAACGAACGAACTTACCCAATTTGGCAATCCGCTGTCAGCTGCCAATGGACACCTATCGTGTTTCATATGCGCGCTCATTTTCCTTCTTTTATGTCACGGACTCCAATCATAAGGAATTTTGATGCATCAACTTTATCATTTTTTGATGGCAGTAAAGGAAGATGAAAGAAAACACAAACACTCATTGAAAATGAAGGCACGGAATTTTTCTTTCACTTTTTTTGAAATTGCGCCCTGTCCAATTGCGCCCAGTGGAAATATACCAGTTGCACCTATGAAAGCGCGCCCCTGCTTTTGTCCAATCAGGATTTGCTTCGCGATCTTGCTTTTGTGCTGAGTTTACTTACGCTTTAAGCTCACAAAACTCTCCCGCTAATTAATTAGGATTAATGCTCTCCGATGATTTTCATTGTAAGCTGCATTTCCTTAACTATTTCCAGCACTAATAAAACAAAAAAATAAAACTGGAATCTCCATAACGAAGGTCTCTATGTCGTTCTCCAATCCTTTATATTTCGAAGGATAATATGTGGTCACTGCACTGCATGTATTGGTTTCTACGGTAGAGTCTTGCATAACAAAGCAGTCCACTTAACAGCCTTACTGGACGTAGAAGCCGCTTTCAAAAACTTCAGAACAGAGGCGATCCAGGTGTTTCTCGCCGAAGTAGTGATCTATAATAGTACGACTTATTTGAATTACAAATCATGACCTATGGCAACGTGCCAGCCAAGAAAGGAAAGACGACAAAATCAGGTGACTAAATGAAATTGCATTGGCCACACCTTGCAGAAGGCAATGGTAAAACCCACAGAAGGTGCATTTCGTGTAATATATGACAATGGGATCACTTTTTCATTTTTTTTAAATCTTAATTTCTGAAATTGCGCGCGGTGCAAGTGCACCATTTTCACTTATGAAAGCGCCGTCCTTGCTCTCATACATTTATATGGAATGGTATCTAACTTCACATCACTTCACTTCCCTTCCCATTTAGGTTTGGCCTATAGACACCATCAGCCAGGACATCGTGCTGGATGTGGCAATGGTTAGGGCCTGATGTTACCAGCAGCATCTCTAGCTCTGTCCAGTTTGGCCGCCGCCCCCAACATCTACGCCGCCCGGGGCAATGGCCCCCTCGGCACCCCCCACGCTACGCCACTGGTTTGAGGACTATAATTTCACATACAGCACATCTTCAGCAAATACTACTCCGTCAATTCTTGTTAGTACAACTACTTTTACGTGCAATTGCCGAATTAATAATCAAATTGTCGGACTAAATGAACTGTTTTTGTTCTCAACCCCTTTCCTTTCTCTTTTCAAAAACCCCAAAAACTTACTACTCATTTTTGTTTTTTTCTCTGTCAAAAAAAATTTTCTTTTTTCCTCGCATCCCTCGGTTAAATTTTCCCAATAGCCCCCAAGTGATTTCGAAAGAAAATTTCCCAATCAAAGTAAATTTTACAACCGACCGTTACAAGTACTTGCGATTTTCCCTACTGGGAAGGTTCCATTTTTGGTCCTCTCCTTTCTGCAAACATGTCTCTCTTAAAGCGCGTCCACACCAAGGAAACATTGTGAAAGAAACAAATGTAAGGAATTTTTTTTTAAAAAGAAATGTTTTCCAAAGTTTCTAAAAAGTTTTGAATATGTTTGAAAAACGTTTTTGAAACATTTGAAGAACTATTGTACAAGAAATGAGGAAACGAATTTGTTTCTGATTTGTTTCAGTATTGTAAAATGTATTCACCTGATCACGCGGAACTACTTTCTACTTGTTACGTAGTAATGAACATTTATCCTAAAAAAAATAAAAAGAGAAGATTAACTGCTCTACTCAAAGTAGATTGCATCGATTGGAACAGCTTGTGGAGAGTCTTGGTAACCGAACACGTGCCATTGAGAATCATCCAACTTCTCCAAGCGTCGTACGATGGCTCAACCAGCAGCGTTCGTATTCGAAACGACTTATCCGAGGAGTTCCCGATTCAGACGGGTGTCCGACAGGGAGACGTCGCTTCTCCACTTCTCTTCAACGTTGTGATCGACGCGATTATGCGTGAAGCATTCGATGGACGACTCGGAGTTCAATACGACGACAACAACTTCGTAACAGACTTAATGTTCGCCGACAATAGCGCTGTTTTCGCCGACACGGATGCCGAAGCAACGGACATCTTATACGATATTTCCCGCATCGCCCAATCATACGGGTTAAAAATCAATGCGGAAAAGACCAAAGTGCTCACAACGGATGGATCAAGAGCCAGTGTTAACCTCGATGGAACCCAAATCGAACAGGTTCCAAGGTTCAAATATTTGGGATCATTGGTTGAGGAAACGAAAGTAGCATCGACGGCCGACGTTCACAGCCGTATCGGCCAGGCAACAGCAACATTCGCCTCGCTCAAGTGGTGCATATGGAAACGAGCAAATATCTCCATCAAAACAAAACTACGTCTTTACCGAACGTTGATTCTTCCGATTCTTCTTTATGGATCTGAAACGTGGACACTGCTCAAACCGGACGTTAAGAAGCTCGAGGTCTTCCAAATGCGATGTTTGAGGCAGATCCTCCGTGTCTCACTCCGTGATCGCCTTCGAAACGAGGTTGTCAGACAAAGATGCGATCAGCAAACACTGATCGAAGAAGAAATGCAAAAACGTCGACTACGGTGGTTTGGACATGTTTGCCGAATGGATGATAACCGCTTGCCACGTAAACTTCTCTGGCGAGACCGTCCTGCAGACTGGAGAATACAGCGATCGGCACCGAAGAAAACCTGGTTGAAGAATATCGAGGGTGACTTAAAGAATCAACGATTATCAGTTACCGAGGCTCGAGACACCGCCAAAAACCGAGAAGAATGGAAGCGAATCGTGAATAGAGTTCGGGACCCAGCGGCACCGACAGCAGCGTATCTGTTGCGGGGACGTCCCGCTCGGACCGCCAGCTAACGGATCAAAGAAGAAGAAGAAGAAGAATATGCTCTATACAGGAGCATTCCTTTCTGAATGCAGCTTGCTGTTTTCTAAACGGTCGGTCTATTGCCTCTCTTGTCCTTGATAGAAATATATGGGACAAAATTTGCACACAGTAGATAATAAACAGTTACCCCTCCAGTTGTCACATTGTTAGGTCTCCCTCTTTTGGATTTTGACTATGATAACTTCCGTCCAATCCTCCGGTTGCTATTCTTATCTTAGATGGTGCACGAGAGGTGATTCTTATTTGTGCTGTGCACTCTTTAGGACATGCTTTTTAGTAGAATGTTTTCTTCTTTACAATTGAAAAAAACTCTAACTTATAATTACAATCAAGTTCAATGTGATTTTTCTAAAATCAATGACATTTCTCTCACTAATACCCTGAGCTTTGGCTTAAGTAGCCAAATTTTGTCCCTCAGTTCAAGTCAATTTTGAACCAAGTTCAACCCTTGAATCACTACTGTGAAACAGTAAAATAAGTTGAGCGAAAGCTTAATATAAGTGAACACTGTGAAACCGGGCATAAGTGACCTTAAGATCGATGTTCTTAGCGGCTTTAGAAATTATACGCGAATTTCTTCTAACGATTATGAGTATTTTGTGAATTTAATAGGACCAAAACATTATAAAAACATTCATTGTTTCCCATTTCAAATGGAAAACACTGGGTAAACATCTCTGTTTCTAGAATATTAAAAAATCACTACACACGAAAGAAACAGTGGCGGGTATTTCACAAATATTTAAAAATGTTTCTGAATTGTTTTTGAACATTTTAAAATATTTAAAAAATGTGTCGGATACCAGTTTGCTTCAAAATTGTTTATGTTTCATAAATGTTTCTTTGGTGGGGACGCGCCTTTATGCTCTCCAAGATATATGGCACTACGTAAACTTTGGCTGTATGGTAGTCTTCTATCGTGGTCTATTCGACTAAAACTTGTCATATCTCTAATTCCATATTTTCTCTATGGTTCTCTAGTTTACATATCCTTCGATGTGTCTTGCTGCCAAAGTTACTTTTAATAATTGTTTACGGTTTATTTTTCACTTACGAAGATCAGATCATGTGTGGGGTGCGAGAATTTCCTTACTAGGATATGACCTCTTAAGTTTTATAGATTTCATGGCATTAGTACTCTTGCATAAAATTCTCTACACCAAAAGTCCATCTTAGGATGAGTCTGCTCTTCAACTTTTTTTGTAACTGTCTTCGACACTCAATGCTACCAGTCTCTAAAACAAAATAAAGAGCAACAAAGGAGCAAACTACAAGTTTGGCCTACGGTAACTTATAAGATACAAGGTTGCATTACATTATTCCAAGTGAAGATATTGGACCTGATCCATCATTTGAAGTAGAAAACGAAGCAAAACTCCTGTGATAATTCTCTCGTAGAACCTTATCGGAAAGAAATACAAAAATACCAGCATAAACACGTGGTTTAATATCAGGTAGATCGAACAAGAAATAATTTCTTGGCTTATGCTAACAGCTTGCTGCAGAAAATTTCATAAATAGAAAGGGGAAGAATAATGCTGCTTCGTGGGATCTATCTCTAGACCTTTAAGATGCTAGTCAAACGCCGAAACTGCCAGGTCAGCATGTCAAAATTACAATTCTGTGTGTCATTTTTGGAAAAAATAATTTTTCTTATTGTTTGCACGTAACATGCACACACCAAAGTACGAGAAATTAAACTCTCTTTTGAATTAATTAAGCTTGTGATATTTATTTATAACAATAAATCACATTATGTAGAGCGAAATTAACCTTGTCCACCAAACCCACCTCCACCTCCAGCGCCTGCATTGAATCCGAATCCAGCTGTTAGGAAGAATTTTTTATTTTGGTTTCCAATAAATTTGAGATTCAGAATCGCTACCTCCGGCTTGTGCTCCACCTTGGGCACCTGCTTGCCCACCACCATCAGCACCACCGCCAGCTCCTGCACCTCCTCCAGCTCCTGCGTTAAATCCAAATCCTACTCCAAATGATCCTCCTGCACCAGCACCTCCACCTCCACCTTGAGCCATCTAAATCAAAAATCGAAATATTTTAAGTTTTGTTAAAATTCACTAAATTTTGATTGTTTTACCGCGACGGATGAAAATAGTGCACAAGCGACGAGCGTGATCAAAAATTTACTCATTTTGTAAGGTAGTTGCTGCTACACTGGAATTCGTGTTGACAATGATAACCAAGAGGTCATATCCCGGCTTTTATACTGCACAAATGCCGAAATACATATTTAGGTAAAATTGCGGAAAAATACGGCTATGTTACAAGCTAATTATTCAACGTGTTAGATTGCGTAACAGTACACAAAAACAAAATTTAAACCCTAAAATTAAGTGATTATTAAATGGAATTGAGCGTGGCTATTTAATTTTAAAAACGCACTTAACTTCAACTCAGCAAAAAATACTGACATCTCCAGTTTGATAATTGATGGTTTTCACAGTATTTAGAAGTTCACGGTTAGGAAATTGTTAACATATTGAAAAAAATTGGTATGAACCCTGTGCATAAATCACGATGAATATCTCAATGACAATAGTTCGAAGGAAGCTCTTGGGAAAATGCAAAAATCGGGAATTGACCACTGATTTCCCAAAATGTAATTAGTATATAACAGATATGAGCTTAGGGGTCTCCTTGATACTACGCATCAGTTATGTCCTATACGTAATGTCAGTAAGATTAATTTGAAAAGCAGTTAAACGGTGCAATACGTTAAAAAGGGAATGAAAGGACCTAGAGGAAGAGACAACAAACTTTGTGTTTGAGCACTTGGACGTTTTACGAGTTCAGATATATTGTCTGTGGAAGAATTTTCCATATTTGTGTAACACCGAGTAAAAATAAAGAATGGCATTAGCATTACAACGGGCGAACACCAAACGTGATTTAAAAATAGTCCCCGGCCATTTGAACGGCATCAGAAGGCCAGTTGCAGGACATTACGGCATCTATATAGGGATATTTTTACACAACCAAATGCCATTGGGTTCCCATATAATAAATCAGAGGCATACCCAAAAGGGAAATCGTAAAGTCGCTCAAAAAAGGAATCATTTTGGAGGAAAAGTGTGACCTTCGCTCCCAAAAAAATGCGCCGCCTATTCATTGAGAAAAGCATGTGCTCCGGTGCTCATATCTTCGAATTCGAACATTTAAAAAATTCAATAAACGCACTGCAATTATTTTTTTTGACTGTTTTCGGTATTCGAGCGGTTGTATAACAAAATTTCCCACTGAAATACAAATCAACACGCACCACATATTTCACATACAACAAACCGACGACTGTCGAACTCGTTCCTCTTCGATAATCTTGTAGGATAAGGGCTATTCATTGTACATAACGAAAATGTTCAAGTTCCCAAGAAACTAATTCAACAATACATTTGCTGCAGATCCGGTGAGTCTAGTCTGGTTGCTCTAGATATCTCCAAGGCTTTCGATAGAGTTTGGCACTCAGCCCTGTTAGCTAAACTCAAAGCTATTGGAGTTCTCTCACTTCTACAGAACTGGATCGAGAGTTTCCTTTCCGGCCGTCCAATCAAAGTAGTATTGGATGGCGTCAAATCCGCATCCCACCCGATCTATGCGGGGGTCCCCCAGGGGTCAATTTTATCACCGGCCCTATTTCTCATATTTATAAATGACCTTCTTTCAATTCCCTCCAATCTACTTCTCAGCTTCGCTGACGACGGTACTCTACGTTACTCGTACAGCTTCGATACAAGACAGACTCATGCCAGATCCTGTCTTGATGATCTCGAACTAATGTCCAAGTCGATTAATAATGACATTAAACTGATTCTAGAGTCTGGAAAGAAGAATCGTGTTGAATTCAACTCCGACAAAACCAAGTACTGTCTTATCTCCAAAAAGAAGTTCAACACCTCTCCACCCTTGAGAGTGGATGAAATTCAACTAATGGCCTACCCATCCTTACACATCTTAGGGGTGACATTAGCCAAAGACTTGCGATGGAATGACCACATATTCCAAATCGCCAAACAAGCATCCAAGTGCTTGGGATTTCTTAAGAGGTGCAAGTTCCTCCTCCAGCCATCGGCCCGTGCTGTTATTTATAAATCCTACATTCGGCCTCTTCTCGAATATAACTCCCTCATCTGGGGCGGCGCGTCGATAACCACCTTGGCATGGTTAGATAAGGTGCAAAAAAGGGCACTCAAGTTAATTGATGACGACACCGCCTGCTCCACCATCGACCCCTTGAGCCACCGTAGGAATGTCAGCACTGACAAAATTTTATCGCACTATCATAGTGACTGTTCCTCCGAATTAAACGTTCTCCTGTCTCCACGGCAATCTTATACCCGCAACACCAGATTAGCCGACTCGTCTCATTCCCTTCACCTGCAACTACCCCTTTCACGCACTCAACAAGATAGGAATTCGTTTGTTAATAGAACAACTCGACTGTGGAATAATCTCTCGCAGTCAGTATTTCCGAGCTCCTACAACATCCAAGAGTTCAAACGCAGGGTTCATCACCACCTTCTTCAATACCCTCCCGTACCTTTTAACCCTTAACCTAGTAGATAAGTATAAAAATAATGCGCAATAACTAAGGAGGTAATTTTCACTCATTATTTTTGCTCAGTTTATTTGCACAAATCGACTTGCGGCAGACAATTTGCAAAGCTAAATCGCTGCGTGTGAACCTACCTTTACGAGAAGTATGATACGCCGCCGTCGATAAGAATCGCGACAGTAGCTAAATAGTTTTGGCACCAATTTATTTCCGCATTTTTGGAGTAATTTAAAAAAAGATATTTAATTTTTTTCCGTCATACACCATTGTTTTTATTAATCAAATAAAAGGCGCATTCATGACGATAAAAAAGATACCTACCCTATTCATGGATACAGACCCTTGTTTCATAACCTTTTTATTCTAATTCAATAAACAACACTTTTTTCCCCAAAAACAAAATTGAAAACCCCCTATCTCAAAAACAGGCAGACATAAACCCCCCTTTTGTGGTTTTTGTCGATCATTTTTTATGTACTATCTACCACATTAATCGTTGTACAAGCTGTGGCGGGACTCCCTGAATACGTAGAAGAACAAATGGTGATTTTGTTTGTATGCTATAGTCCAGTAAATAGATCGAAAAAAAGGCCTTCGTAATGCGAAAAATACCGCAAGCGATTTTTTTACCAATGTTTTTACATATTTTTATGAGCTTAAATTCAAAATAGCGTCATCCCCACCCTTATTCTTCACTTAAAATGAAGCGCTATAACTCGTGAAATATTAGCCCTATCTAAAAATGATGAAAGCAAAAATTATAGATAATCGTATGTTCTATAAGTCTTAGCAAGGACTTTTTTATAGCGGGCTAACCGTTAACGAAATATAGTGCAAAGAAAGTAATGTATAAAGTTTGAAGCACTATAACTCCGAAAATATTGACTTTATAAAGTAAACTTCTAAGCAAAAAAGTTATATCACTTATTTATCTACAAAAAAGATTATATACATTTTTGTCGTAAAACACATAGTTTCTGAGATATAGAATTAAACGCGTTTCCCTTCATTGTAACTGAAGCATAAGGGTGGGGATGACGCCATTTAGAATTTAAGCTCATAAAAATATGTAAAAACATTTGGTAAAAAAAAATCGCTTGCGGTATTTTTCGCAAAGAAAACGTACCTATATACTGGACTACTAGGTAGGTAGGCGAAGGGCTTTGTGACCGGAGGCCCAATTAGCGCTTGACGCTTCGTTTTGTTGCTACAACTTTTGTACCTTCAGTTCAGTGGTTGTCAGGTGTGACGGATGCCTAAAGTCATCCTATGGAATTTAGAAAGCTTAACAGTGATCTACCTGGAAATATATTTTAAGTCTTCCAAAACGTAACTGGCTAGTGTGCGCTGGCTGGCTTAAGCTAAAGCCGAACATTTGCGCAGGAAGTGAACAAGTGTTTCCCTCTCTTTCGTCCTCCCGCAGCTACGGCAACAGACGTTGAACGAGACAACTAGGCTACTAGGATAGTATGGCAACTGTCCTGTGATGGTTGTCGTGATTCTGGCAATATCTCGTCGGGGTCTGTTTATGAGGCCTACTATTTTTTATTTGTTGTAAATCGGCCAAGTCGCCGTAGAGGTAGTGCATGTCTCCAGTGCTCTCCACTTTAGGTTGGCTAGCAGCAAGTGTTAGTCAAAAATAGCGTTTTTGACTCCGCCTATTGGGCTGCCGACCATCGCGGTCTCCGAGCCCCGGAGGGAGACTCCCTGCTTGGTTAGGTAGTCGGCTTTCTGTTCTCCTTAATTTTCCTCTGACCGGAAACCCAGCCAAGAGTCACGTTGTGCTTACTACCAAACCTATCTCTCCATTAGCTCCGCTTTTTTCTAGTTTCGGTAGTATGCTGTTCATCGTTACTAACGACAGTAAAGGGGAGATGGCGCCTCCTTACGGTGTACCTTTGTTGGCGTATTCGTCTCAGTTTCCAAAACCGCTGCTTGATGCTTGCTTCTACATTTAGGTGTATGTGATCTTCTCAAATCGATTCAGTACGTACGTTGGTAAAGTATATTGTTTGTAATGTAGGTTCTTTTTGATAGTTCTCACCACTTCGTGCAGAGCTGTCTCGGTGAATCTACCATTGAGATAAGCATGTTGAGCTGGTGACAGCAAAGTCACATCTAACGATTGGAGGATGTGGGAGTCAAGAACCTTTTCTAGTGTCTTGAGAACGAAGGATGTCAGGCTAATCGGCCAATAGTCCTTCGCGGATTCGTGACCTCCTCTCCCTACCCGATAAATATGACCCTCGCCCGTTTCCATTTCCTGGGGATATATGTAGGTGAACACCACGAAACTCTTAAACATGACCACCAGTCATGGTACTACCACCAGGTATTTTCTGTAGCATAACTGGTAGGTAGAATGCCATCTGCGCCGGATGGGAGAGAAGCTAACCCAGAAGACCTTTTGCTTTGTAATAATAGTGGAAATTTCCTCCCAGGAGTGGCTCTGCCTGTTCCCTGATACTTCTACCTCACTTTCGTCCTTGCAACCGGGAAAGTGCCTGTTCATTAATAGCTCGGCCCGTGATTCTGTCTAAGATCCGTTCGCCTTTTTTATAAAGGACAGAGTGAACAGTTCTTTGGAGGGGATTCTCTATAGCCTGGCAGAGTTTCTTAGACTCTCGATAGATTGGCAATACCCCTGCCAGGTATTTCTTTTGGCTGAGAAAATGGCTTTCTCGTGCCGTTTTAGGCAGCCTTTGTAAGGCCGCAAACGCCTTGTTTGTAACAGCTGTTGAAGATCTCTTGTGTGAACTTCGTCTGTTTCGAGTGATCTTCACGCCACCACGGTGGAAAGGTTTTCTGCTCCGCCTTATACGCCGAGTGGTTCTAGAAAATATAGACCCTATCTTCGATTTTATCTATAGGGTCTACACTGTTTGTGGGCACTCTCTAGAGAGTCTCGTTTTCAGGCCTTTTTCCATTCAGTCCTTCATAGGTTTCTGTGCGGTTGAGGAGCTTTAGCCTGCAGGTTTACTCTGAAGAGTACCTAGCCATCGGGGATCCGAGAAAGACACTTGATCTGATACTTTCCAGTTTTCTACTTCAAATGTTTTTGGGGTGAGGGCTATTGGTTATAACCTCTGGGGGTTTATTATACACGAGGATTCATGGGTACCAAAATGAGTAGAGTCTGAGAGAGATGTTGCCCGAAGACGAGTACGACATTGCGGACTTGTAGTACAAATCAGGAATTCTAATCTTGGAGTTTCACTTCCCCGACCTGTGGAATTACAATGAGATGACATAACTGTTAGGCCACCAAGCTAACACTGCAAGGATATGTGAACATATTTTCTGTTTAAGTTTGATTTTGTTTTTCAGTCAAGAAGTACAAGAAATTAAACTATCCTTTGAATTAATTTACCTAGTGGTATTTATTTATAACAATAAATCACATTATTCAGGATAAAATTAGCCTTGTCCACCTCCAGCTCCAGCTCCAGCGCCTGCATTGAATCCGAATCCAGCTGTTAGGAAGAATTTTTTAGTTTGGTTTCCAATTAATTTGATATTCAGAATCGCTACCTCCGGCTTGTCCTCCACCTTGCGCACTTCCTTGACCACCAGCACCACCGCCAGCTCCTGCACCTCCTCCTGCATTAAATCCAAATCCTCCTCCTACTGAACCTCCTCCACCAGCATTTCCACCTCCACCTTGGGCCATCTAAATCCAAATTCGAATTATTTTAAATTTTGTTAAAATTTGCTAAATTTGGATTGCCGCGACGGATGACAATAGTGCACAAGCGACGAGGGTGATCAAAAATTTACTCATTTTGTTAGATAGTTGCTGCTACACTGAAATTCGTGTTGACAATGATAGTCATGAAGATATTTTCCCGCTTTTATATTGACACAAATTCCGAAATATTTAGTTTAAATTGCGGAAAAATACGGCTATGGTACAAGGTAATTATTAAACGTGTTCGATTGCGTAAACGTGCACAAAAACTCACACATTCCGCAATTTAAACCCTAAAATTAAGTGATTATTAAATGGAATTGAGCGTGGCTATTTAATTTTAAAAACGCACTTAACTTCAGCTCAGTAAAAAATACTGACATCTCCAGTTTGATAATTTATGGTTTTCACAGTATTTAGAAGTTCAGGGTTAGGAAATTGTTAACATATTGAAAAAAATTGGTATGACCTAACCAATCCTGTGCAAAAATCACGAGGAGAATACCTCAATGACAATAGTTCGAAGGAAGCTCGTGGGAAAATGCTAAAACTTGAAATTGACCACTAATTTCCCAAAATGTAATAAGTATGTACCAGATATGAGCTTAGGAGTCACCTGCATACTACGCATCAGTCATGTCCTATAAATAATGGCGCATAAGATTAATTTGAAAAGCAGTTAATCGGTGCATTTCATTAAAAAGGTAATGAAAGGACCAAGAGGAGCACGGTATACAGAAACAGTTTCTGGCCCCTGTGCTGAAAGTCGTATTTGCTGTCATAAGAAGTGAAGCTTATGCAGCGGTATGCAGCGATTCTTGCCGTATAAAATCTACTGACATAAATGACAGCTTATTTGGTGTGCTGACAATCGTTTTTATTGTAGTTTTGTTGTCACTTTTGGTCGGGCTATTTGCGTAGTGACAAAGTATGAAAATTTGAACGAAAAGACATATTTGGTATTTTGGAGTGTTTAATTTTAAGTGTTTAATAATTTCAGAATAAAAATTACAAATAGAAAAAAATTCCAAACATAAGTTCGAATTTTAGATGTGGCTAAAGGGCAGAGATATGCTGACAAAATTACACAAATGTTTAGGAAGAAATAATAACATAAAAATTTTTAATTCTTCGCGTTTCCTATCTTCATCTTCCGAAATACTAAGCCACAACTCAGCAGAATTTAACATCTTTAATCTCAGATTGTTTATAATTTATTAAAATTTTCGCGAAACACAAACTCAAAAATGTTTATTCTGCAAACTAAAAATGTTGATTCCTCACGAAACACAAAAATTTAGCACACATACTATCTGACCCCTGTGCTAACAGTCGTAATTTTACTGAAACGACAATTTCTTGAACTCAAACGACTTGTCACGCCACCCGACTCTCAACACACCGATTAAAAACCGAGACGACAACGACATATACATGCGACTGTCATATGACTCAACTTTCAGCACAGGGGCCTCTGTTTCTGTATACCGTGCTAGAGGGGGAGACAACAAACTTTGTGTTTGAGCAATTGGACGTTCTACGAGCTCAGATATATTGTATGTGTAATTGTAATTTTCCATGGTTGTGTAGGCAGGCTATCCCTCTCCTGAAAATGCACCCTGTACACACAATAGAGTTATGCAATTTTGATATAATTGAAACGGGGTAGGCGAAAGAAAAGCACCTCGATTTTTGGTAAATTTTAGATGATTTGTACGAAAAGGAAATAACCCGGGAAGTAAAAACAGAAAGAAGGAATAAAATGAGAGTTTTAAGCAGGATATAAAAGGCTCTGCCTAAATAAAAAAAATAAAGCCTTATTAAAAAACGTTTTGTTGAAATTTGGAGAAAAAAAAGATAACAAGTTTATTTATAAATCCGTGGATTAAGTTCGGTTCGAAATAATCGAGAATAAGAACAAGTTGGCATAAAGCTACCCACCCTAGTAACTGATTCGTGACTGAACATACGTGGGAATTGTGAAGTAGGATTTAAATAACCTCCATCTTGTAAGATTCAGCGATTGCATGCATCCTTGGACTATCGTTAAGAACAAAGATATTGTCGAAAGAAGTGGAGCAATAGCGAAGAAGTACCGATACCGCAGTGCTGAAGGATGTCAGGTGCACAAGTAGGTACTTAAAAAGTACGAAATAGAGCCTTATTAAAAGCATTAAAATACCTTATAACTTGAAAAGTAAAAGCCATAGCATAATAATTGTCCAGGCATTATTTATAGGAAACTGTCCAAGCTCTCCAATTATGGGAAAAAAATACAGGTGCGGTCATGGGACCCCCGTCAGAATTTCCTTACGATTTTTCTACAATTGCGAATATAACTCCAAATAAAATATTTTATTTATTTTTACTTGATATCATGTCGAAGGGGTTGTAAAGAAAATGGTAATCCGCCCCTTGAGATGGCCGCAATGGATCTAACGATATTGCTTATTGCAATCTACTTATGATAAACATGTTGAGGAGGTTGTGAAGAAAACGGAATCCAAGCTCTTGAGATGGCCGCCATGGACCTAACGATATATTGAGTATACTATATTGCTTATGGTGTTCTACTTATTATACCCTTTCACTTGATACACAGGACGAAGGGATTATGAAGAAAATGATAACCCGCCTTCTTTAGGTGTCCGGAATGGATTTAACGACATAGCCTACTGTATTCTACTTATGAGATGCCTTTTCATTTGATACCCATGTCGAGGGGGTAGGGAAAAAAACGGTAATCCACCCTCTTGAAATGTTCCGCCATGGACCTAACGATATATTGAGGATACTATATTGCTTATTGCATTCTAATTATCATACCCTTTCATTTAATACTAATGGTTCTGAAAAAAATGGTAGCTCGCCCTCAAGAGGTGGCCGCCATGGATCTAACGACATGGCCTATTGTATTCTACTTATGAAGGCTTTTCATTTGACTCCCGTGTCAAGTTGCTAGATTTGTTTACACATAAGATACAAGATACAGGTGAAGCTAATAAAAAGGGTTTAAAAAGAGGCAGAGAGGGAGATTCCATTCATTTCAATAAGAAAGTATAAGTATAAGGGTTTCTCCTCTGAGTGCCCTATAGATATCTCTATATTACCCTAAATTTTGTTACTTCTCCCCTATATTTTTGAAACGTATACTTACTAAGAGTGGTCAGTCATCAGCAAAAAAGGGGGAATAACATGCAGCATAACATGCACGTGCCGCAACTATTTCGGACTGATGAAAGATCGATCATAACCTCCTAGCGGTGGCCACTGGTAACTATCCTACGAGACGATAAGCGAATGTGATCGGCTAGTCCCTTCGTGACGATAGACTAATGTGATAGCCTAGACCGACAGGATTGCGCGTGGGTACAATTTCTAGTGTGTGGCCGAAGCCAAAGGAAGACTGTCGGTTTAATGATTTCCCAGAGGTAGGCGTGGGGTGTCATATCTTCCACACACTTACGAGTTGATGAAGACTTGTAGGCGCCCTGTGATGAATTGGGTGACTTTCCATGTTTCGCAACCGTACAAAAGTACTGCATTCACGTTGGAGTTGAACAGCCGCAATTTGGTGTTAGTTGAGATCTGCGTTGATCTCCATATGGGGAACAGGCATGCATATGCGCCTCGTGCTTTATTTATTCTGGAACTGACATCTTCTTCTGCACCGCCATTTTCGGTAATAATACCACCGAGGTAGCAGAATTTATCGACCAGTTCCACGTCACGGTTATTCAGCGCAGTCCGAAATGGTTCAATGGTGTTTGCATTTATCCGCATTTCTTTAGTTTTAGTTGGATTTAGTCTTAAGCCTGCTGGACTACTTTCTGTTGCCAAATTGTTAATCATGTTTTTGAGGTCCTGGTGTTTGTGGGCCAGCAAACAGATATCATCTGCGTAGTCGAGATCCTTAAGGCGGTCTAACAAACCCCATTGTATGCCCGCCTGTTCTACTATCGAGAGCGCCGACAAGGATGTCATTTATTACTATAAGAAATAGTAAAGGCGAAAGTAGGTATCCTTGTCGTACTCCTGAGCTCACCTCGAAGCTGTCGGATAAGTGTTGTCCATCCTGTTCCGAGGCATTGTTTGCCGATTCGTAGCAATGGTGTTTTTTATGGGAGCGGGTTGCTAACCCTCAGCCCAACCGACTTAAAACTCTGTTTTGTGGCGCAGAGAGTTCGCCATTCGCCGTCTTCCGTTAGCTCCTTCCGAAGAAGTACCCCAGGGGCACCGCGTGGAGGTGGGATTATGACTTGCTAACAGGTGTGCTAGGTGTTTGTCTGCAGTGACTTTTCTCGGGTTTTGGCAGAGATGGCAAATCGTGTACCACCACTTTCCGAGGTCTTTGTTAGCCGTGTGCCCCCCAAGGAAAGCAGCTAAAGTAAGTATATTGTTTGTAATGCTGGTTCTTTTCGATAGTTCTCACCACCTCGTGAGGCATGTTGAGCTGGTGATAGTAAAGTCACATCTACCGATTGGCGGATGTGGGAGTCAATGTAACTTTCTAGTGTCTTGAGCACGAAGGATGTCAGGCTAATCCTTCGCGGATTCGTGACCTCCTCTCCCTAGCCGATAAATATGACCCTCGCCCGCTTCCATTTCCTGGGGATATAGGTGAACACCACGAAACTAGGTGATACACCACGAACTATAGGTGAACACACACCAGCCATAGTACTACCCTCAGAGTTCAGTGTTCTTTGGAGAGGATCAGCCATAGTCTGGCAGAGGCCCCTAGACCTTTGATAGATTGGCAATACCCCTGCCAGGTATTTTTCTTAGCTGAGACAATGGCTTTCTCGTGCAGTTTTAGGCAGTCTTTTTACAAAAGTAGCAAACGCCTTGTTTGTAACAGCGGTTAAAGATCTCTCGTGTGAACTTCGTCTGTTTCGAGTGATCTTCATACCACCACGGCGGAAAGGCTTTCTACTCCGCCTTATACGCCGAGTGGATAGCGTTCTAGAAAATATAGACCCTATCTTTGTTTTTCTCTATAATGTCTATAATGTTTGTGGGCACTTTCTAGAGAGTCTCGTTTCGAGCACCTGACCGAACTACTTCCATTCAGTCCTTCTTAGGTTTCTGTGCGGCTGAGAAGCTTCGGCCTGTAGGTTTACCCTGAAGAGTACCTAGCCATCGGTGATCCGAGAAATACACTTGATCTGATACTCTCCAGTTTTCTACTTCAAATGTTTTTGCGGTGAAGGCTATTGGTTATAACGGTTTACCTCTAGGGGTTTAATATACACGAGGATTCATGAGTACCAAAATGATTATCGTCTGAGAGAGACGTTGCCCGAAAACAAGAACGACATTGCGGAGTTGTAGTACAAATCATGAATTCTAATCTTGGACTTTCACATACAAAATCCACTGGAACCAATCCATGGATAATTATGTAAGCAAACCCCGACCATTGGAATTGCAATGAGATGGCATAACCGTTAGGCCTTCAAGCTAACACTGCAAGGATATGTGAACATATTTTCTGGCAAAGTTCAATTTTCTTATTAGTTTCAGTCAAGAAGTACAAGAAATTAAACAATCCTTTAAATTAATTTACCTAGTGGTATTTATTTATAACAATAAATCACATTATGCAGGATAAAATTAGCCTTGTCCACCTCCAGCTCCAGCTCCAGCGCCTGCATTGAATCCGAATCCAGCTGTTAGGAAGAATTTTTTAGTTTGGTTTCCAATAAATTTGACATTCAGAATCGCTACCTCCGGCTTGTGCTCCACCTTGGGCACCTCCTTGACCACCAGCACCACCGCCAGCTCCTGCACCTCCTCCTGCATTAAATCCAAATCCTCCTCCTACTGAACCTCCTCCACCAGCACTTCCACCTCCACCTTGGGCCATCTAAATCCAAAATCGAAATATTTTAAATTTTGTTAAAATTTGCTAAATTTGAATTGTTTTACCGCGACGGATGAAAATAGTGCACAAGCGACGAGCGTGATCAAAAATTTACTCATGTTGTAAGATAGTTGCTGCTACACTGGAATTCGTGTTGACAATGATACATGAAGATATTTTCCCGCTTTTATATTACACAAATTCCGAAATAAGTTAAAATTGCGGAAAAATACGGCTATGTTACAAGGTAATTATTCTACGTACTTAATTGCGTAAACGTGCATAAAAAACTCGCAAATCGCGTAATTTAAACCCTAAAATTAAGTGATTATAAAATGGAATTGAGCGTGGCTATTTATATTTAACATATATTTAACTGCAACTCAGTAAAAAACCCTGATCTCTAGAGTTTGATAATTTTTTCACGATTATGAAATTATGGAAATGTTGACAAAATTAAAGTGACCTAACCACCCCTTTGTAAAAATCACGCGGAAAATTCCTCAATGATTTGGAAGATTAACGAGTTCAGATATATTATCTGTGGAAGAACGTTCCTCAGGAGAGTTGTTCTATTCAAGGCCAAGAAGAACTACTTTTGCTACACCCAGGGACAGCGCTTTCATAGTTGCGTATGGAGCACTTGCACTGGGCGCAATGGGACGGGGGTGAAATTCAAGATTTTGAAAAAGAATTTAAATCTAAAAGAATTTAAATATTAGAAAAATTGAAAGTTTATCTTTATAAATTTAAGGAATTTACCAGTTTATTTTCTCAATAAAATATTCTGTACGTCTGTCCCTGAACTAATGCCAGCCAGAAGATACACAAAGTTAACCAATTTCTGCCCCTGTACTTTATCATGCAATAAAAAGCGGATAAATTTTACTTCCCCTCATTCAGGAAGTTACTCGAAAGTTACTCGCCCAAGTAAGTTTTCACCCTGTGGTGAGTCACCAGTAAGATAGGAAGAGCAACATGTGGTGTATTTAAATATTTAAATAAGCATGTGCCGTAACTATCGTATACTGGTGGAGGTGCGACTATAACCTCCTCTTAATGCAGTTCTGAAAAGGATGGGCTAATATGATCGGGCCTGCCAAGCCAAAATGTAAAGTTATCGTCACGAGGGTAGGTTATGCACTGTTGAAGGATTTGCTGTGGACACTCAGTTCTATAATGCCTTATTCTGATATCCGGCCTCTGTCAGGATGGATGCCTTCGTGAACTCCTTCCCGGCATACCAAAGGCAGGACGGCGGCCTTGAACTAAGTTAGCCAAGATGCAAACCTAGACAGCCACCGGCCGCTCTGCCCAAATTTCCTGGCCCGCAATGCCAGTTCCCATATAATCTAAAGGGAACATTCCTATCAACCAGTGAAGCAGAAACCCTAGAAGATGGAAAAACATAAAAAGAAGAATGAAATCGCAATTACTCTCCTATTAGCTTAAGAAGGAAACCCGGACCGCCACCGCTCTTCCCTAACGTTCTGGACTCACTGAAGGACAAGGAGAGCCGGGATGGAATTGGGGAGCCAAAGAGCATAACCGAGCCCGCTTTCGTGAATTTCTTCCGAACAAACCGGAGGCAGGACTACGGTCGGGAACAGTCAAGCCACTAGGCACATGGGGTGGGTGTAGTATAATAGGCCCGGCGAATGGCCGTGGTATTTTTGCACCCAATATCTACCCACCAAAAAATACCCATGAAGTGAATGAATAGACCTTCTTCTTAGAGAATCAGAATTAAAAATTGACTAAGAAAATCCGCCAATTGCTGAAAATTCTTCAAAAAGCGCCATATCAACTCATTGGGCTCTGTTGGATCACTTTTTAATCTTGTTCCACTGTCATCAAAATGATGTGTGGCAATGTAGCATTATGCACCGGGCGCAAAAAAACGAAGCACCAGCTCTAGCTACCTCTAATGAGTATGGTCGCCATGTTTGCACCTCGTTGTATTCAAGGCAATGTTAAATGTCCGACTTGGGGACATCATCAAAGAGAAGGGAGCTTAGATCCGGCGCTATCAAATACTACCTTCATACAATATAAGAAAGATAATTGTCGACCTGCTCTTTAGAACTGAATCAATTATCAAAAGCTTGAAGTTTACTCAACAGAGCGAGGTGTCATGCCTATCGAAAGTTTTCTAGGTATCTGAACCGGACTCACCAAAGCCCTGTATACCTCGGTTGAAGTGTTCTGTTAAGACAGACAAGAAGGTTCGGACGGGTTTTCCTTAGGAGTACTGCTTGCCGTTCAATATCTGGTTCGATTCCAGCTATTCTATTAGGTTTTTAGTGATTACTGTCTCAATGATTTTGGAAAAAGTCGAAGTAATTGCTTTTTCACTGTAGTTAGAAGGGTTGTTGTACTCAAAGTTTTCGTGGAACTAAATTTATCTTGTTATGGCGAATTGAGAAGTAAATCCCTTTTCCCTAAGGCACCGTAGGAATGTTGAAGCCAGCTGCACAGAAATTCGTAATATCGGTTTGTAAAACTCGAACACTATATTCTAGAGTCATTCAAAATAGAACTAGTAGACTGTTTAACAATCTTCTGACTTCTATTAGTCTATCTTTTCCTACCTTACTCCAGGACGAGTGCGAAATGACGGACTGGTAGTACAAGTACAAAGAGTGACTCCTGGGCTTGGGTTTTCACATAGAAAATTGTCTGAGGATGAGATAGCTTCCAAGAGTCAGAATAAGCTAAAGAGAAATTTGAAAAAGAAAATAAATACATATTTTGCGAAGATGTTTCGGTACAGGCACAATTGTGAATCGAAAAAAAAATTGGCAGTTATAGGGACTGCCGATAGAAGTGAAAACTTAGAACTTAGATGTTGAAATTCGATTCTTTTGAAGTAATACAAAATTCTATATTTCTTGAAAGGACTAAATCTTTTTGATTGCAGTATTTTCATTAGAACATTAACCAACTTATTAAAATATGTAGCACAAGTAACTGCGTCTTCATTAATAAGTGTACTTTTTTCTATAAAATTTAATGCTGCTGCATCTTCAACCGATATCTCATAATTATTTTTTAAATTATGTAATAATTGTAGCAATTTTGACCATCCTATTTCATTAGCACTTATTGTAAAAAAGATACAATCGGGTTATGGTAACTAAAGTAAGAAATGAAAATGTTTGATTCAAATTTATTTGTTTATTTTGTTTATTTATATTTGGTAGTACTAAGTTTCCGATCATTGGACATATTTAAATTAAGTGTTGCATTTAAAAATTCAATTAATGGTAGATTTTTATCATCTGCAAAGTTAATATTGAAGTCTCCACTTAAAATCATCGGTACATTATCATATTTTTCGCCGAATCTTTTTTCGAGAATTTCAGAACCTTCTTTTGTATAAATCATCAAATTTTCGAATAAAAATTGTTGTATCTGTCTCATAGATTTTCCAGGCGAAATATAAACGGCAACCATTTATATGTATTGCCCATTCTCGGAACTGCAACGAGCAACGCATATTTCGCCTATATCAGAAACATTAACACCAATGCTTCTAGTGAATTTAGTATGTATGTCCATATATGAAGTAATAAAGTGTGACGTATCTTGAGTATTGTGATAAATAGCTACTCCTGCTGCTGGAACTTCGGGTCTTTTATGACTTACAACAAAGTTGAAATTCGGAACATCAAGTGGTTCTTCGTTTTTCATACGAGTTTCTGACAAAAGCAGAACATTTAACTTTTTTACGATAGCATCATTTTTTCTTTTGTTATCGTCTGAAGACATCTTCAGGATCAAGGATCCAAACAAATTTGGAAAACAGATATTTAACACCTCAGTCAAAATGACTGGTTTTATATTTTCATTTTCGATACTTAATTGAATAATAGTAGGCGGTCAGATTTATTTTTTTATTCAAAATCAAAAAGTTTTTGATTAAAATCGATTGAGCGCATGCGCCAGTCATGAGCATGTCGGTGACGCGAACCCATAACATTTTCCCCTATCAAAAAGTGCCCAACGCGGCTAAAGAAGTTTTCACTTCAAAAAAATTCGTCCAGTGATCACATTACTTCCCCCTGTAAGTAAAAAAAAGGGTTGCGGATGAAATATAATTCTTCTTAAAGAAAATTATCACGGATTAGAAATGCGTAGTGTTCAAGAAAGTGTTGTTGAATTAAATGTTATCTAATAGTTCTGTATCTGAAATTGTTGAATTTTCAAAATCGCGTCTTAATAGATCAACAATCTAGGTACAACAACTCTGTAAGCTACTTGGTTAGCACATTCCCTACGGTTAGAGTTGAGCAGGACTTATGCGAGGCAGTAGATTTCCCCCTTACACAAATCAAATCGTACCGAGGCTTAAATTAAAATGTCCTACTACTATTGGTATGAGCTTATACATCTGCATTCATTTTAACGCTTTCAATGTATTTGTTGCAATTCTCGTATAAATTTATACCTATAGGCTTAAATAGATCACATCATGTTACAGTCAGACCTAAAATTAAAGTGTACACAGCTTGTTTTATACCCAGTCAAAATAGATATTGAACTGCAGCGTTAATCGAGAATAGCAAAAAATTGGAACAGCCCATAGAAACATCTTTAAAATGATATGTGGAATAGGTGCGAGCAAAAAATGTATTCAAAAAGTCCAAAAATCAGTTTGCAAATATGCTTAAAGGCTCATAAAATAGTTTTTACAAATTTTGTAGGTTATGGGATTATTCCCGTACAAATTCCCATTCATGGGTTATCGCCGTTTCGAAGATTAAAAATACTCATATGTCAGCCCAAATAAGGCATCTAGCCAGATTAATAATCGGGTGCCAAAGCTCCGCTTAGGTCTGGTCTTCATCAGCTAGTTTGGTACTGCCTGAGTCACAGGTGTCAAATGGGGGTAGGGGGTCAAATGGTAGCAAGGCCTCAGGGACCTTTGATGGTGCCGGTACGTCAAAGAGATAAATCCTGGGTAACGCCACCTGCGATCTAAGGTCTTCACGATCTAAGATTTTCCGATATGCTACCGAATCCTACCTCAACCTCCACGAAGATGTAGATTTTACATCGGGTGTCCCCTGGATGCTCTTGTGTACGCAAGAGTAACAGACTGAGGAGGGTGAAAGGCGAGTGTTTCGCGCCTCAAAACGAAGCAAATACCGGACTGGTCCTCCAGGTTGGGGGTTGGGCGGCAGGCTGACAACCTTTCACCGTAAAAACCTACCCGTCACGAATCCTCAAGGCAGGCCTCGGACAGGACGGACTCAACGGCAACGACTCAGGCAACGGAATATGGAATACGATCTTGGAACATGGAACGTCAGGACGCTCAACAGAACGGGCGCTCTGCGTTCGCTTTTATTAGTATTAAAAAAATATGGCATAAGGATCACAGCCCTTCAGGAAACAAAATGGACCCACAGTGGTATAATGGATCTAAAAACCCACACGGTACTCTCCAGCGGATCATCAAATGGAAGAAGAAAGTTCGGAGTAGCATTCATCGTAGAGAAGGAAATGAAATCTCTGATTCTGGACTTCAAACCAGTCAGCAATAGAATATGCACACTTCGCATTAAGACAAGGTTACATAACATCAGTCTTATAAACGTCCACGCTCCCACAGAAGAGAAAACGGATGAGGAGAAAGAGGAATTCTACCAAGAGCTAACAAACACCATCAGGTTAATACCGTCAAACGATATTAAAATGGTGCTTGGAGATATGAATGCCAAAGTAAGAAAAGAAGAGGAGTTCCTAGGAGTCATAGGAAAGCATAGCCTACATAACGTTACCAATGACAATGGTTGTCGATTGATCGATTTCGCAAGCTCAAACGCAATGGTAGTAAGCTCAACAATGTTCCCGCACAAAGATATACATAAGATGACGTGGCAGTCACCAGACGGAGGAACTAATAATCAAATTGACCACGTCCTAATTGAAAGAAGAGGGGCCACGAGTATACTGGACGTAAGAACAATGAGAGGAGCGTGCTGTGGCTCGGACCACTATCTAGTCAAAGTGAAATTGAGAACCCGGATAGCAACTAAAACGCATAGAGGGCACACTCAGCCAAAATACGATATAGATAAGCTAAAACGGGAAGAAATAAGAGATGCCTACCAACATGCTGTCGTACAAAACTTGAGAGAGGTAGATGAGCAGCCCAGCATCAACGACAAATGGGAACAGGTCAAAAACAGCATAAAGGGGGCAGCAGAAGAGGCACTAGGCTGGGCCCCCAGACAGACTAGAATTGATTGGTTTGACCAAAACTGTAGAGCAGCAATTGAAGAAAGAAACCAGAGCCACCGAGAGTACATCGCAAGGCCAACAAGAGCAAGGATGGAAGTCTTCAAGGAAAAAAGAAAAACCGCAGACAAGTTATGCAGAAAAAAGAAGAGGGAATATCTAAATAGGAAAATCTTACAGATACAGGAAGACTTCAATGAAGGGAGAATTAGACAAGCGTACAAAGGAACTCGCCAGATCACCAACAAGTTTCAGCCAAGAACGGACATCTGCAAGGACATAGATGGGAACTTGTTGGCAGATCCTGATAGGATAAAGGAAAGGTGGAGAGAGTATTTTCAGAACCTATTGAACCCTATCTCCATATCAAACGAGAATGCAGAGACAGAGGCATTTGTAATTCCCCAAGATAACATCTCAATAGAACCACCAACATTGGATGAGGTGCGGGAAGCTGTAAAAAGGCAGAGCAGCAACAAATCGCCTGGCGCCGATGGAATAGCAGCTGAGCTGCTAAAGGAAGGAGGACCCCAACTGCTACAAACTTTACACGAACTCATATGCACCATCTGGGAGGAAGAAGTTATACCAGAGGACTGGAAGAAAGCGATTATATGTCCAATATACAAGAAAGGAGATAAATTAAACTGCAAAAACTACAGAGGCATCTCGCTCCTCAGCACCAGCTACAAAATCTTCACAATCCTTGTGAAACAAAAACTGGAACCTATAGCGGAAGGCCTTATAGGAGAATATCAAGCTGGTTTTAGGACAAACAGGTCAACATCGGACCAACTGCTGACCTTAAGGCAAATTCTGGAGAAAACCTGGGAAAGGAATGTAGATGTATATCAGATATTTGTCGACTTTCAGCAGGCATATGATTCAATAAACAGAGAGAGGCTATATGAGATCCTATCGGAAATAGGATCAAATGCGCCACAAATAGCTCACTGGCGAAAGTGAGGATCCAGAATGTTATAACAGAGGAGTTCGAAGTACGTCAAGGGCTTAGACAAGGAGATGGGCTGGCCCCCATGCTTTTCAACCTGGCCCTAGAATGGGTGATAAGGAAAACGTCAGTCCAGAGAAGTGCATCAATAGCTACCCAGTCGGTACAATTACTTGGATATGCGGATGACGTAAACATCGTGGGAAGGTCCTTTTTGGCAGCAAAAGAAGTCTATGTCGAATTAAAAGAGGCGGCAAAGGACATAGGCCTGAAGATTAACGAAGAAAAAACGAAGGTTATGCAACAATCCAGAGCAGGACGATTTAGAATGGGAAGAAATATAACCATCGACGAACATAACCTAGAAGTAGTCGATAAAACAGTCTACCTTGGGTCTACTATCACAAAAAGAAACGAAGAAAAAGAAGAAATAACCAGACGAATACTACTGGCTAATAGAGCCTTTTATGCCCAAAAACAAATCCTGCACTCAAGATTTGTGCACAGGAAAACGAAACTCTCCCTCTACAAAACAGTAATACGACCAGTACTGTGTTATGGTAGCGAGACTTGGACTATGACCCAGGACATAGAGGAACGAGTCAACAGGTTCGAGAGGAAAATTCTCAGATGCATAATAGGCCCAATCAGAGAGGATGGAATATGGCGAAGAAGATACAACAACGAGTTGTATGAAATTTTTGACGACCCACAACTCTCAACTTTAATAAAAATCAACAGATTGAGACTAGCCGGCCACGTGATCAGAATGGAGGACAATCGCATCCCAAAACGGCTTATGGCATCAGAAATTTCGGGAAGTAGGCCAGTAGGTAGACCCAGGAGGAGATGGATAGACTCTGTGACGGCTGACGCAGAGTCAATGCTCAACATCCGGAACTGGAGACATGCTGCAAGGGACCGTCAAAATTGGAGAAATGCCCTTGAGGAGGCCAAGGCTCGATTTGGGCTGTAGCGCCATTGGATGGATGGATGGATGGAGTCACAGGTTTTGTCGGCTGGTTAGCGGGACTGCTTGTTTTCGGAGGAATAACTAGGCCCACAACACATCTTTCGTGGCCCAGGGCTGAAATATGTTTGGGGGCCCCTTCATGAAATTGAAATTCCAAAAAATCTTTGACTAAAAAAATTTGTGGTAAGCATAAGTTCACTCAGAGCATTGAATATAGATACTGAACGATCAGTTCTTTATTCACGAATGAACCTAAAGTTACTTAGTGTAGCCCATAGTACAATAATACATGGTAGGCTCGTACGGAAAAGCTCTGTTTCCATCTTGAAAAGCTTCTACCATTTTTATATGAGAAAAGATCTGGGTGACGTCACGAGAAAGCTTTTTTCCTTTGTGAACTAAGATCTGAGTGACGTCACAGGGCCCTTATGAGCTTACCTTGTAATTATTGTACCATGGTGTAGCCCATGGTACAATAATACAAGGTAGGCTCATAAGGAAAAGCTCTGTGAACTGAAGCCTTATGAACTGAGATCTAAGTGACGTCACGAAGCCAGAGCTTTTCCTTATGAGCCTACCTTGTATTATTGTACCATGACTGTAGCCTAAAATGGAACAGGTCTTATGTAGACAGGCCTTTGTGCTTAGAGTTGTGGGTTCAGTACTCATCTTTCTTTTGGCAGAATCCATCCCGCTATCCCAGCGGTAAAAATCGAAGCGCTTCTAATAGGAGCAAATTTGGAGTGCTGTTAATAATCTCCGATTGGAGCTTTAAGGAATTGCATGGGGCGAAGAAAACGGACCAGCGTTGACCGGTTCTCGGTTCACTTTATTTAGAAAGGCGAAAAGACAATTGTAAAAGGTGAACAAAAATAAAAAATCATAAAAAATTATCTAAGATCATCATTACATCACATTATCAATGGAACGAGTTCTGGCAAAAAATATAGACTATGATGATGTCATCGACGACTTTGCAGAAATGAAGAGAAAAATAGTGTTTACTATATAAGTGTGATGAGTAGAAGAATCCATACTTATCCACATACATAACATATATTTTAGCCTGCTGCGTGCTTAGAACGCAGGGATATGGCGGCTTTGGCTTTTTGGGTTTCAAGCTAATTACGGGGCTCTAGACGATAAGTACTCAGGGATTTCACTTTTTGAGTTTCACTCTATTCTTGGAGACCTCTCGGTCCTGGGGGCCTAGAGCAAATCGTCTCAGTTGCCCTCCTTTGTAACGGGCCTGCGCATATCACTCCGCTATCTCAAGCCAACCCCGACGGTTGTGGCTCAGCCGGCTGTTTAAAAAATAAACAGGTGACAAAAGTTTCCGTTTTATCAAAATTTTGATTATTTTTTTTTTAATTAATTATTAAGATTTTCCACCTTTTTTACGTTCTACGCCTCTTGCCTACTTTTAACTTACAGGTAACCGATCAACTCCAAATTTTATAGGCCAGTCATTAGAGCGAAAAAAACGGCAGATTTTTTATAAAATTGTACAGCAAACTGCTTGCACTACTACTTCAGGGGTATCTCATAGATTACTAAAACCAAAAAACCAGCCAAAATTTACTCATGTGGAATTGTTTAAACAATAATTAGCAACAAAAATGGGTACTTTTTCCATTTTTGGCGTATACAATAAAAAGTACTGGATGAATCACGTTACTCCCGACAGGTTATTTGTAGAGAATTGAAAACCCTACAAAATGGGGTTTTCTAGACCTCGATCGGACAATTTTTGGCCGAGAAAAGCTAGAAAACCCCTTAAAAAGGCCATATTTAAACTGCCGAAATATGAAATTCGATAGAGAGAGAAGTGAAGGAAAGAACTGTCACAACCTAGCTGCGGTATTTTTTTTTTATTTCACCTACTCCCAACCATTTCGCGACTCTGGCACCGGGGCATCGAGAACAACTCGCTGGAGTGTTATGCCTCCTGAAACGAGTTGAATCTCATCAACCAACCGATGACATGCGCTTGGGGAGCGGGGAAGAGAACTAGTGAAGGCTATGACAGGAGGAATCAGGAATGCAAAGAGGGAAGAAGAAAGAAGGAAAGTTATGTAGGCGGGAAATTGGGAAAGGCTAAGACCGTGGCACCGCCGGGAATAGATAGAATTGTAGCCCCTAGCCTATACTTTCAGAAACCGTTTTGGAAATTTCAATCGAGCCACTCTGCTAATATTGGCGCAATGTGCAAGATTAGGGTCTATTTTGTTTATACTGCAATTGTGCAGAAACTATACATGCGACAAATTTCATCTTTTGGCAGTTTAAAGTATATGTATAGTTGTTTTCAAACCTCGTGACATCCCGCGCATGTTCCCCAGCTAAGCTCTTAAAAATGTTTAAAATTTCAGACAAAAGCTTCAGTTAACTCCTCCTATCAAATCACTTGCTGCCATGTAATCAGTCGCGACTGCGTATTGCTACCCGGAGGTGTATCTCTCTGGGACTTCAATGATTATTTAAAAAATTTACAAATTATGACTGAAAAACATCCGTTTTTATATATTTTTTTTAATTTAAGGTTTTTATATTTTACACATATGCTACAGAAATAATTTGTAGTAATTTGTACTAAAAAATAGGAAATTTGTGTTTTTATCACTTTGATTACTAGATTTTTGACATTTTCCGCCAGTCGCAAGCGCGCGTCTTCTTGGGGAGGTTGTGTTGCTTGCGGCTGCGGAGAACTCTCAATTTATGAATGAAAATGCTGATATCTTTAAAAGAAATTTTTTTAGCAAATCTTTTAATTTATATTTAGCATAATTATAGTCAAATTATGCTTATTACGATGGATAAACTGACTTGGTTGAGCAGGAGTTTTACATGTATTTAAAAGCTCTGCTCAACACATATATATGTAGATTGAGTAACTTTATTCATTCGGCATGCGCGCAAATTATTTTGTTGAGTTTTTTCTGCGTTTGTTGCCGTTTTAACTAAAAAGCGGGGAAATGATAAAACAATATTTATAAAATTTGGCAATGAGGTGCGCAGAACTGTTCAAATTTTTTGTGTCACGGAGTTTGAAAAAATCTATACCAGGGTATTATGTCCCAAAAAAATCACACCCTAATATTGCAAAGTAACAGAGGTATGAGTTTTTGAGAAATGACCTTTTTAATGGGTATTCTAGCTTTTCTCGGCGAAAAATTGTCCGATCGAGGTCTAGAAAACCCCATTTTGTAGGGTTTTCAATTCTCTACAAATATCCTGTCGGGAGTAACGTGATTCATCCAGTACTTTTTATTGTAAACGCCAAAAACGGAAAAAGTACCCATTTTTGTTGCTAAATTATTGTTTAAACAATTCCACATGAGTAAATTTTGGCTGGTTTTTTGGTTTAAGTAATCTAAGAGATACCCCTGAAGAAGTAGTGCAAGCAGTTTGCTGTACAATTTTATAACACGAAAAAATCTCAAATGACTGGTCTATTACCCACATTCATAGTTCGCCGGACAATGCAATATGATATTTTTGTAAAAAAAATCGATGACAATATGACGGCTCTAAGATGGCGGCCGGACGAGTTCTATATGCGACTGAATGAGGTTTTTCGCTCTATTCCAAGTGGAGACATCATTGTTTTAATGGGTGACTTAAACGCACAGATCGGCCGTGAAAACACCGGCCTTGAACACACAATTGGAAACCAAGGCCTAAGCCAAGTTACCAATAACAATGGTGAGCTTTTCGTTGACTTTTGTAGTTCCCACCAACTCATGGTAGGTGGAACTTACTTTTGTCACAAGAAGATACACATAGAGACCTGGGTATCGCCCGGTGGTAGAACAAGAAATCAGACAGATTACGTGGCCGTCAGCCGCAGATTGAGAACTATTCTTGAGGATGTCAGGAGTTTCAGGGGAGCGGATACTGGAAGCGATCACCATTTGGTTGTAGCAACTATTCGCCTTAAAATCGCCGCAATCAGAAACGTGCAACGAGATGCTAGAACCCGTAGACGGTTTAACGTAGACCTCCTGCGGGAGAGCGTTAAAAAGCGGGAATTTGCTGGAAACCTACAAGAATAATTAAACCAGCAAACCGTTTCTGACAGCACAAATATTGAAGAATTGTGGAGTATGACAAAGGGCGCGATATTGACGGCTGCGGAAACGAGCATCGGTTATGTCCAAAGAAATCAGCAACACTGGATCTCGGACACAACTTGGCAAAAAATAGAAGGCAGAAGGGTCCTAAAAAATAACGTAAACTCTACAAACGACCCGGAAAGACGTCACCAACTAGAACGGGAATACTCCCAATTACATCGGGAGGTTAAGAGAAGTGTCCGGCGTGATAAAAGGCAGCGGATAAATGAGCTCGCAGAAAAAGCGGAAAGCGCGGCAAACACAGGCAACAGTAAGCTGCTGTACCAAATCACTAAACAGCTCTCGGGAAAGCACTCTACTTAAAAGCATGCCGTTAAGAGTGCGGATGGAAGGCTGCTGTGCAACTCCAAAGATGGAGAGATTACTTCTTCGCCGCCCTGAATGGTACACTTACACAGAAACCTCAGGAAAATAGCAACAATGCACGGCCATTAAGAATCGCCACTCGGGCCCCATCCAAGACGGAAATAGTAACCGCAATTCATGCGATGGCCAATGGTAAAGCAGCTGGGAAAGATGGCATCCCGCCAGAATTGTTGAAAGCCGATTCAAGCCTCATAGCAGATGCGCTTCAGCCAATCCTAGATATAGCATGGAACACCTGTACCTTTCCGGAGGATTGAACGGAAGGTAACATAGTCAAAATACCAAAAAAGGGGGACCTAACAATATGCGACAACTGGAGAGGCATCTGTTTACTATCTACAGTGGGCAAAATTTTGTCCCATATATTCTAGGATAAGTGAGGCAGTTGACCGAACGCTTAGGAGGCAGCAGGCCGGATTCAGGAAGGGCCGCTCCTGTATTGATCATATTAACACCTTGAGAATAATAGTGGAGCAGTCTACTGAACTCCGATCCCCCCTTTACCTTGCTTTCCTAGATTATGAGAAAGCGTTTATCATTGCCTGATAAAATAATAGAATTGATAAAAGCCCTATATAACAATTCCAAATGCAGAGTTCTCCATAATGGAAAATTATCCGACAGCTTTGAGGTGAGCTCAGGAGTACGACAAGGATGCCTACTTTCGCCTGTACTATTTCTTATAGTAATAAATGACATCCTTGTCGGCGCTCTAGATAATAGAACAGGCGGCATACAATGGGGTTTGGTAGACCGCCTTAAGGATCTCGACTACGCCGACTATGACCATGTTTACGCGAAACCTCTAAAACAGTTTACAACAACCTTAACACTGATTTTCATACGCGTAAACGCCCCTTAATACTGCTTTCGTTAGTGGTGTTAAGCTTAAATAAATGTGTTAAGGTAACAACTTTATTAAGGAAAACTGAGTTAAGTAGTAAGCGTAAACAGTTGTTTGACAGTTTTAGTAACAACATTAAGGAAACTCTTGTTTTGCGTATAAGCCTCCAAGTTCTTTCATCGCGTTTACCTAATAAACGCTGCAGCACTTGCCTATGATGGTTTATGAGGATTAATACTTCTCGATTTATGTTCATTTAATGATAAAATTTAGTTAAACTTCTTCCAATCTATTTATTTATTTATTTGACTGTCAGCTTGACAGTTTATATTAGATCTAAGTAGGTACTTTAAAAACTGATATCTGCTGGTGGAAAAATTTTAACGCGCGTAAACGTTCTTAAAACTACTACGGATAGCAGTGACACGAACCAAAATATTTGAGCGTAAACGCTTTTAAAATTACTACAGATAACGATGTTATAAGCTTAAATATCTTCGCGTAAACATGGTCAATATCTGTTTGCTGGCCCACAGACACCAGGACCTCAAAAACATGTTAAACAATTTGGCAACAGAAAGTAGTCCAGCAGGCTTAAGGCTAAATCCGACTAAAACTAAAGAAATGCAGATAAATGCAAACTCCAATGAACCTACAGCGCTGAATAACCGTGACGTGGAACTGGTAAATAAATTCTACTACCTCGGTAGCATTATTACCGAAAATGGTGAGACAGAAGAAGACGTCAGTTACAGAATAAATAAAGCACGAGACGCATTATGCATTCCTGTCCCGTATATGGAAGTCAACGGAGATTTCAACTAACACCAAATTGCGGCTGTTCAACTCCAACGTTAAGGCAGTCCTTTTGTACGGTTGCGAAACATGGAAATCACCCAATTCATCACAGGGCGCCTACAAGTCTTCATCAAACGAAGAACTATGACGCCGTGCCGGCCAAGAAAGGATAGACGACCAAATCAGGCGAAGGAAATGGAATTGGGTTCGCCACACCTTGTGACGCGAAAACGAAAATCTAGCCAAACAGGCCCTTGACTGGAATCCGCAAGGTTCCCGTCGAGTAGGAAGACCTAGAACAACGTGGATGAGAACCCTACTAGAAGAAGCCGCAACAACTGGGAGATCCTGGTCGAAGCTAAGAGCTGTCGCGCATAACAGAGTCCGCTGGAGGGCAACTGTTTCCGCCCTATGTCCCATGAGGGATTAAAGGAGCTTAAAGAAGAAGAAGAAGAGAAGATGGCGGCCTGAATTTTGCAATTGTGTTTCCCGATCCCCGTGTGTCGGGTATGTCGGGCTTCATCATTGCAATTAATATTGACCGACCGAAACTGCACTGTAAATTTTACCACTTAGGACGTCAAAGACAACGTTTGATATGAGCATGAGATAAAGCACTTTGAGCCTGCAAATATTGTGGAAAGGTTTGGTAGGCTTGCGGGCCGTGTAGATTTCTCATGGCAAAAAGGAGGAATCTCTTCAGAACTGACACACTTCAGAATCATCCTGCGCTTTCTTGGAAAGTAGGATCCCAGACAGAAGACGCATATTCCAGGATATGGCGAATTAGTAAACAGAAAAGTGTTTATGTGACCCATACACTACTGAACTCCTTGGCTCTCCTCTTGATGAAACCAAGAAGTTTGCTGGCTCTGGCAGTAATATTTTCGTAGTGCATGTTGAAATTGAGTTTTTGTCTAGGACTACGCCTAGATCTACGATATGATCAACCTGATTCAACATCATGCTTCTGTGTGTTTTTTACACGAAAGAAGGCAATTGCATGGCATTTGCTGGTGATATGTTGCAGTAGTTGTCTAGTTTTTAGCCCAGGATTGACATTAAAAGCTAAGTTTATGGTACCATTAAGAATTGGAGCACATAGATGACCACGATGATTGTAAAATATGAAAATATACAAGTTTAAAGTGCTATATTGTGTCTGAAATCGTTTTAAGTTAAATGTAAAAGAACTCGTGAAATAACCGGGAGTGGCTAACGCTTCTCGAGTTGCTGGTTCGGCCTCGAGGGCAAAGGGTTAAATATTACACAAGAAATCAAAGAATATTTTGAATTAATTTATATTGTGATATTTATTTATAACAATAAATCGCATTATCCAGAGAAAAATTAACCTTGTCCACCAAATCCACCTCCACCTCCACCGCCAGCGCCAGCGCCAGCATTGGCTCCAAATCCACCTGTTAAAACATTTTTTTATTTTAGTTTCCAATAAATTTGGGATTCAGAGTCGCTACCTCCGGCTTGTGCTCCACCTTGGGCACCTCCGCCACCATCAGCACCACCGCCAGCTCCTGCCCCTCCTCCTGCTCCTGCATTAAATCCAAATCCTCCTCCTACTTGACCTCCTCCACCAGCACCTCCACTTCCACCTTGGGCCATCTAAATCCAAAATCGAATTTAAAGTTTTGTTAAAATTCACCAAATTTGAATTGTTTTACCGCGACGGATGAAAATAGTGCACAAGCGACGAGGGTGATCAAAAATTTACTCATTTTGTTAGATAGTTGCTGTTACACTAGACTTCGTGTTGACAATGATAGTCATGAAGACATTTCTCCCCTTTTATATTACAGAAATCCCGATACTCTAGTTAAAATTGCGGAAAAATATGGCTATGTCAAAAGGTAATTATTTGCAATTTAAACTAAAATTAAGTGATTATGAAATGGAATTGAACATATTAAAAGCGCACTTAACTTGAACTCAGTAAAAAATATTGACCATGTTTACGCGAAGCCTCTAAAACTGTTTAGAACAACCTTAACACTGATTTTCATACGCGTAAACGCCCCTTAATACTGCTTTCGTTAGTGGTGTTAAGCTTAAATAAATGTGTTAAGGTAACAACTTTATTAAGGAAAACTGAGTTAAGTAGTAAGCGTAAACAGTTGTTTGACAGTTTTAGTAAAAACATTAAGGAAACTGTGATTTTAAATTAAACGAAAGGAAAGTTCTTTCATCGCGTTTACGTAATAAACGCTGCAGAACTTGCCTATGATGGTTTATGAGGATTAATACTTCTCGATTTATGTTTATATAATGATAAAATTTAGTTAAACTTCTTCCAATCAATTTATTTATTTATTTGACTGTCAGCTTGACAGTTTATATTAGATCTAAGTAGGTACTTTAAAAACTGATATCTGCTGGTGGGAAAATTTTAACGCGCGTAAACGTTCTTAAAACTACTACGGATAGCAGTGACACGAACCAAAATATTTGCGCGTAAACGCTTTTAAAATTACTACTGATAACGATGTTATAAGCTTAAATATCTTCGCGTAAACATGGTCATTGACATCGATATTTTAAAATTTTTTGCGTTTTTAGAAGTTCACGGTTAGGAAATTCGAACCAAAGCAATTCAAATGAATGGGACAGGGTTGGTTACGTTGTGAAAAAATCACAAAGATAATTCCTCAACGACAGCGGGAGTTTTTGCAGAATAGTTCAAAGGAGTTGGCAATTGATGTACAATGATATAATCAGGGTATTAAGAAATGTGACAGATGTACGCGTAGGAGTCAACTTTCTAGGGTATAAACGGTATAACGGCTTGGTATAAACCGGAATTCTTATAACATTGGCTTAAGCCGAAAAGTTTCGGTAATTATAATGCACTTCTTGAGTTGCTTTGGGTTTGTAGCGGGGGATGTGGCGGAATGTTATTCCAAGGCAGGTCAACCTCTAGTACTAAGTGTGGAGTTGCACCGCTTTTGCAGTGTTCGACAATTTCTTAATAAGGCAGGCCGGATCCTGGCGGTAGATCCTCTAAAGAAGAAGTATAGCTAATAACTGTTCTTGAAAGACAGTTACTAAGGTATCATGCATCTTCCATACTAGTCCACCCTACGTTCTTTTGAAAACGTTCGGTATAACTTGTCTGGGTTGGTCAAGGTGGATTACTCAAACTTTAAGATCTTAAAGGGCATGAAGTCAGATAGAACTCCCACTTCCGGAATGACTTCTCTA
Source organism: Thereva unica (assembly GCA_949987705.1). Classification (NCBI taxonomy): domain Eukaryota; kingdom Metazoa; phylum Arthropoda; class Insecta; order Diptera; family Therevidae; genus Thereva; species Thereva unica. Next base: position 79,368 of record CATLJY010000624.1, read on the forward strand.
ATGTTGATTATTGTAGAATGTCCTTGACCAAGACCAGCGCCCATGTAACCATTCGATTTCAGCCTCAGCGCCGTGATTGACGCGATTTTCTCTACCTCAAAGTGAAGTGGTGCCAGATTAAGGCGAACTCCCAGCTCTGCTTTCGGAGACGTGCAGATCGCCTCGGTAATGGAAAAGAAGGTAGTTCAGTTCTGCCAGTCCCAGCAGTCTTCGTCTTCTAATAAGAACCGATTTGTCAGGATTGAAACTTAGTTTTACGCATGGTGCAATAATTACAAGTAATCTCATAAAGGTCCCATGACGTCACTCAGATCTCAGCTCACAAGGGAAAAAGTTTCCCGAAACCTCACTCAGGTCTTTTATAAAGTTAAAAGCGTAAAAGCTTTTCAAGATCGAAACAGAAGTTTTCCTTATGCGATTATCTTGTATTATTGAACCATCGTCTTTCTTCAGCTAGCACACAAGCCGGAGACAAAATCAAAGACCTCAAGCTGGTCCAGACCATGGTACAACCAAAAATTACTCAGAAAGAAACGACAATGTAATCCTTTCTGTGCGAAGAAAAAGGAAAGTAAAAATCTATTCATTCTAATCTATTCATATACGCGCTCCGGAATGGCGAGAGGGCGGAGAAACGGCAAACAACACAAACACATGCAGGGCAGAAAGTACACGAAGATGGTACATGAATTCTCACAAGCAAAATAAAAGTCCAGACGGCACAAAAAATTGCGGAGAAGAGAAATCAGTGCGTCTCTTTCGCACTTCGTGAAATAACATTTCATTATTTACCCTCTCTTTCATCGATTTTTGTTTTGTTTTTAAATTGAATTTTGTCTCGCTTGCACCTTGTCGATTGATATATTCACTGGCAAGGGAGCTTATGGGAAATTTTGAGAGCGTCGTATCTTTGTGGGTAATTTTTGGTACAACAATGCAAGGTAGGCTCGCAAGGGAAAGCTCTGTTTCCATCTTGAAAAGCTTCTATCATTTTTACACTAGAAAAGATCTGAGTGACGTCACGAGAAAGTTTTTTTCCTTTGTGAACAAAGATATGAGTGACGTCACGGGGCCTTTATGAGCTTACCTTGGAGCTATTGTACCATGGTCCAGTCATATTAGATTTTACTGTTATAAACATCCGTTATGGCCTCAAGCCGATTTTCTATGAACCGTTATTTTGCACAAAGTAAACTTTCTCACAAGCAACGACTCACTTATGTAAATTGATTTGCGCAAGTCAGTTGGAGCAAGCAAATCATTGCGTGTAAACCGACCTTAAAGGTGGTACACAATACGAGTTACTGATCTGGCAGCCGACAGCTACTGCACCTGTGTACTCTCTTTCAAAGAATGCAATGTAGAATGGGGTATTCGCTAGTATAGAAGCTACTGCCATTTCGCAATACCGTGCAAGTTGATGTCCGATCGAGCTGCTGCTTGTGAGATAATGACGGAGACGAGAGATGCGTAAAAACAAAAATGTTGTAGTAACTCAGATGCGAGGTATACTGACCAACACGCACATGACAGTAACTCATACGATATCATATCGCGCAAGTAACTGCACTGCAGTGTATACCTGGGTCTGCTTGCATGCTAACTCCCACTGAGTAGCCACGGCTTTATGGAAAGGATGCCGGGAGCGGCAATGTTGCCGAAAGATCAAGATTAACACCATGGAGGAATAATCTATGGCCAGAAAATGATTGGTACTAGTGGCTTGATATACCCAAACACGCAGTGCCGGCGGATCGTGTTGGGCCCGGGAGAGTAGTCTGGCAAACTCATTACCCTTCGAAAATGTTACTAGGCAAAATCCTTTCTTAAAACGAAGATCACGGAAAGGGCGAAACTACCGGCAAAATAAATTCGTTGTGTGCATACATATTTTCGGGTGGGTACTACTACTCACCTTACCCACATTATTCGCCGGCAATGCCCACACGATACATCGATGAAATGAAAAGCTGTTGACCTCATTTACAAGCTTTATCTTGAGAAGAATACTCTGCGCTTAATTTTTTTTATAATTTTTTAAAATGACCTGTGTTGAACCGTCACTGTAAGGGATAAAGCACTCTGCAGACTGGATCTTCGCCCCACAAGAAGAAGCGGTTTAGATATCCCTATCAGAATGCAATATCGAACAACAGCAACAGTGATTTTACTCAATCGTACTCTAAATCGTCAATGACTCAACCTTGATTTCGACGACCGAACAGCAAATGGCTTCGTCGGTTATATTTCGTCAGGTGACGACAAATAACAGAAAAGTAAGTAGACAGCTAAAAAGGAATGTCATTTAAGCAGGATAAATAGAAAGATTAACCACCATACCCCCCGGAATCGAACCTCCCTCATTTAGGATGTCAATCAGATGCCGCAATCACTAGGCCACCAACTTTAAACTACCAGGATGTTTGCCGATCTTTCATGGCAAAGATCATTTTTCTTACTACTTTCAGTAAAAAATCACACTTAAGTACTATACTAGAATGGTCGACTTTCCGAATTGACAAGAAGAAACTAGGCAAGAAACCGTATTTTTTAAAGCGGCACACAGGGTTGCGGGGACGTCCCGTTTGGTCCGCCAGCTAACGGATAAAAGAAGAAGAGGACTATACAAGAAATTAAACTATCTTTTGAATTAATTTATGTTGTGATATTTATTTATAACAATAAATCACATTATCCAGAGGGAAATTAACCTTGTCCGCCAAAGCCACCTCCAGCTCCAGCGCCAGCGCCAGCATTGAATCCAAATCCAGCTGTTGTGAAGAATTGGATTTTATTTAAGTTTTCAATAAATTTGAGATTCATAATCGCGAACTCCACCTTGTGCTCCACCTTGGGAACCTCCGCCACCATCAGCACCACCGCCAGCTCCTGCACCTCCTCCTGCTCCTGCATTAAATCCAAATCCTCCTCCTACTGAACCTCCTCCACCAGCATTACCACCTCCGCCTTGGGCCAGCTAATTCCAAAATGGGAAAATTTTGTTAAAATTCACTAAATTTGAATTGTTTTACCGCGGTGGAAGAAAATAATGCACAAGCGACGAGGGTGATCAAAAATGTCATTGAGATAGTTACTGGTACACTAGAATTCGTGCTGACAATGATAGTCGTGAATGCATTTCCCCGCTTTTATATTACACAAAGTCCGAAACATTAGATAACATTACGGAAAATATGACTGTGTTACAAGATAATTATTCTACATACTGAATCGTGCACAAAACACATAAAAAGCACAATTTAAATGCTAGAGTTAATTGATTATAAAATGAAAATGAGCGTGGCTCTTTCATTATAAAAATGCACTTTATTTGAGCTCAGTAAAAATTATTGCTATCAATAGCTATTCTTTTTTTTGTTTTTACGAAATTAAGTTCACGGTTAGGAAACGGTTCAAAAGCTTTCGTAATTCAAATGCCCTAACGTGTAACCTAGCTAGGTACGCCTTTACCGAACATTGATTATTCCGATTCTTCTTTATGGATTGGAAACGTTGACACTGCTCAAACCGGACGTTTCGGAAGCTCGAGTTCTTCCAAATACAATGCTTGAGGCAGATTCTCTGTGTCCCTCCATGATCGCCTTCGAAACGAGATAGTCAGACAAAGATGCAATCAACAGACATTGATCGAAGAAGAAATCCAAAAACGTTAACTACATGTTTGCCGAATGGATGATGACCGGTTGCCACGTAAACTTCTCTGGCGAGACCGTCCCGCAGGCTGGAGAATCCAGCGATCGGCACCGAAGAAAACCTGGCTACTGGTTCACCTGGTTCCTGGTTCACTTGATACACATACCGAGGGCGCTATGAAGAAAAGATAATCCCCGTTTTGTGTTGGCAGCCAAGCTGTCTTTGCCGCCATTTTTAATTTGGAATGACGCCACACAGCTAATAGTTTTTTACTTGTCATAGCCATTTATTTGATACCCATGCCGATTGGCTTGTACAGAAAAAGGTAATCCGCCATTATTTGTTGGCCGCCATTTTGATTTTGGAATGACGCTTCACAGCTTGTATTCTATTTGTCTCACCTGTTTATTTAATACCAATGTCGAGGACCGAGAATCACAATTGCAAAATTCGGCCGCCATCATGGAACCGCCATCTTGACTTTTTTACAAAAATGTCAAATTGCATTGTCACGCGAACTATGCTGACCGGTTACATGAAAGTATGTCAAAATCAAGTGCAAGATACGTAAAACTTAAAAAAATTTGAAACATCGTAGGTACTAAATAATTAATTAAAAATAAATAAAAATTTTAAAAACCGACTTCAGAAAAAAACCCGCGATGCACCAAAAAGGATGAAATAATTGTTCTTAACAACATCAATCCAATAAGAATGGATCTAGAAAGAAGAATCACTTTTGAAGACGGTGCCAGGTAGTAGTTGACTTTGATTGCACTAACTCTTGCTTCGGCAATTGTTTACATTTCTTTGTTAGGCTTATGCCCTTAATATATCACCCACATGTGTTAGCACCGTCTTCAAAAGTGATTCTTCTTTCTAGATCCATTCTTATTGGATTGATGTTGTTAAGAACAATTATTTCATCCTTTTTTGTGCATCGCGGGTTTTTTTCTGAAGTCGGTTTTTAAATTTTTTTTTTATTTCGTGCTTTTTAGTCCATTCATTTTTTAATATTGCCTGTCATTGCAAGGAGCCTACGTTTTTACGACGCCACATAGCGAAGTGTATTCTACTTGTCACACCTTTTCATTTGATACCCATGTCTGGGGTCGGGGAGCGTAATTGCAAAATTTGATTGCAGATTGTATTGTCATGCGAACTATACGTATGTGCAAAATTTGCAGCTGATCGGTTATATGGAACTGGGTCAAAATCAAGTTGCAAGATTTGTTTACACTACACACACATCTAGATCAAGATAAATATAAGGCATATAAAAAGTTAAGTTGCCATTGATATCGGGGAAATTAAATGTAAACAATAAACTTCTTTGATTCTTCATCCACGTCATGGTATATTTATTTATTCGATATAAACAATAGTTTTTTGAGCTGCAAATTTCGCCATAATTTCGTTCTTATCGGCTTTTGTTCTGGAAGCAAATTTACAGACGCAATCACGTCGAAAACTTGTTTAATATGGAACAAAATTCCCCGAAGGAAATTAAAAAATAATTATTTTGTCGATATATAGAAAAAAAAAGCACCGCGAGCCCTTGGGATCGAACTCGCACCCCACAGATCCCACAGACAAGAATACTCGTCTCTAGCCCTTTGCGCTATGTCAAGTACTATCGGCCGCTGACCAATATGTTAATAAATCATTTCAGAAAAAATAGAAAGAGAAAAAGAAAAAAACCGGCTTCCCCGACCGGAATCGAACCTGAAACGCTGAATCGAAGATCCGACGCTCTACCCACTCCGCCATCGGCTTGCTGACAGGTTTACAACAATAAAGTAATTTGTTCGGTGCCCATGAAATGTTTAGGTTGAACTTTAACAGGTTGAATTTAACAGTTTTTTCTGCCTAACTTCGAACTCCGTTATCAGAATTTAGAAAAAATTAAACGGGACCACCGTGGGAAGCTCCCCCTTCAAATGAACCAAAAAAAAGGCAAAAAAGTTATTGGGTTACAAAGTTATGCGTGAACAGGACCACAAAATACCTACACGTCGAATTGAGTAACCTCCTCTTTTTTTGAAGTCGGTTAAAAAAAAAAAACTAATTGGAATTTCAAAAAACGGAAACTATTAACTGAAGTGTACATCAAGATGGAGAAGACAAGGTCTGGCGCGTTCCTACTTACATTATAGAAGGCATCGGAGGAACGCAAATTACTGCCGTTAGCGAAGCTATGAAATGGGTAAAGAAAAATTGTGCTGGAAATAGAAGTTTTAAAGAAATGAAATCTGGGGCCACGAGCGAAGAGAGAGAGGGTTTATATATTGTAATGCAATCAGACACAGCACGGGACAAATATGTAAACAAAAACATTAATTAACCGTCGTACACTCAGCGTCAACAGATGTACAGCAAAGTATTGCAATCTGACGCCGCCGGACGTGTGAAATGCTTTCAAGTTCATGGTTGCGCGCGAAAATAAGAAAATAAGTTTTCAAGTTCATAGCGCGCGGAAAAGAAAAAGAAAAACAAAAATTCAAGTACGTTCGACTGACCCGTAACATGAACCCTTTAACGTAGGAAATGTCTCGGTGCCCCAATAACACATAATACAAATTAGTAAATAAATTTTGTTATGTGTACATATTTGGAAATTTTGAGAATTCAGCAGAATTTTGGTTTTGAGGTTTTTGGAGGGGCAAGATCCCTAGCCATTGGACGATGTATGCCTAGAATGTAAAATTTAGATTAAGAACTTGTATAAATATCGGAAACGCAAAAATAAAGACACAGTCAAATCTCAAATCTAAAGCTATTAAATTCTATTTAAAAAACCTTTCCTGAGTTCACTCTGCCTGCGCGGAAGAACTCTTAGAAAGAAGAAAAACTTGCGGACTTTTCTGCAAATAAACAAATTTGAAACAAAAGAATAAAGTCTATAAGAACCTACTTTACATGGCGACCCTGCCTCCCGGACAACTGGATCAGCAATTTCATTATCAATTTATAAGAAAGAGAACGTGCCCTCGCCGTATCACAGGAACCAAGAAGGAAGAAAAATTACCAGAAGCAGCAGCCAAAGAAGAAAATATAATCACCCTCCATGGATCTGACAAACCAAAGAAGATACCTACAAATGAACTCATGAAACAGGAGTTAGAATCAAATCAGAAAGCAGGCCCTCGACCCATCACCTTAGATGACTACAGAAAACGTCAGGCAGCAAGAGCAAGGCAACAACAGGAGCCACCAGTTCAACAAACAATAACGCCGATCAAGAAATCACGTGGAGGAAAACGTGAAAAAATTAGACAACAACGAGCAGAAGCCTTTAGGATAGCAGCATTGGCAGTATCGCATCAAGAAAAATCATTTTTCCTCAACAAGGCGAACTCCCTAAAAATCCAACTGCAAGTTCTAACCAACAATGGAAGCAGCAAAATGAAAGGGGAAATTAGACGTTACCATTAAAAAAAAAAAAATATTATAATAATAAACCTACATAAGTCAAAGTACAAAAAAAAAATACAAATTTAAAATAATGTTAAAGAGCCATTATAAATAATAAAAATAAAAATATGTTTTAATATCAAATAAGTTATGTCACTTAATAGAGCCAAGAAAATATTAGAAGAAGCTGATAGAATTCGATCGAATTTTAAGAAAAATCCTACAAGAAAAGAGTCTAGCACCACTTTATTAAGAAAAGAACTTGCTATACATGAGCTAAAAACTGAATTGTCTAAATTAGCACAAGAAATTAATGTGCAGCAATACGAAATACAATTCAAGCGAATATATACAGAAATTAAAGAATTCATAAGAATTAAAGCAACAGAAAATCTAGAAGCCATAAGTGAAGAAACTGAAGAAGATTTTGAAGAAGAAGAAAATAAAATAGCAAGACTAACCAAAATGGCAACACTCGATATCATTACCACGCTAAAACTTGTTCCAACATATGAAGGCGACGCTAAGGAACTAACAAAATTTCTAAACATAATAGAATGCATAGCTGAAACACTGACTAACAGTGATGAAATCCTAAAACTAATAAAAGTTGTGATAAAAGCAAGGATATCAGAAAGAGTAAGAGTGAAACTAGGCTCCACTGAAGCGCTTACTGACATCGAGAAATTCAAAGAACATTTTAAAAAACGATTCCTAGTCAAAAAGAATCCTTTGAAATTACAGAATGATATGGCTAGAATCCAACAAGGGGAAAAATCGGTCCAAAATTTCGCAGCACAAATTGAAAATCTCATGATGCAGTTAAATGATGTTCAAATATCTGAAAAAGGAGAAGAAAATAGGATAATTATACAAGAGCTGAACAACCAAACAGCACTTAATGCATTCCAGGCTGGCTTAAGGGAACCGTACAAGACAACAGTATTTGCAGCCATGCCAAAAGCGTTTGATGATGCTGTAAAAATAGCGTCTCAGGTAGAAGCGATTTCAAGGCCGTCACAAAAAATAATGCAGGTTAATGTGCGCAAAGGAAGAAATTTCCGTCCCAATAATTACAGACAAGGATATCAAACCTATAACCGACAACCAAGGTATGCTACCTATACACAAAGGCAGCATGCAACCAATCAAAATAGATGGCAGACGTATAGGAACCCAACATCAAACCAACAACAACAGCCCAGAAATCACCAGCAGTACACACCCACTACGCAGCGATACATAAACAAGCCACAGTACAATCGAGAATACAGGAACCGAGGAAGAAGCTACACCAATAGCAGAGCGATAAATTTTCTAGTGTCGGAAAACGAGCAAGCCGTCCCCGAGACCCAGCAATCGAGGGACGAGATCTTCACCTTAGAAAATACGGAATAAAAATTTATGCACTCAATAATGTTCATAAATTAACGAATTATGTGACAGCTGAAATAAAACATGAACCAGATAAACAGATAAGCTTTCTAATAGATTCAGGTGCAGACATCTCAGTCATAAAAAGAAGTACTCTACAAGAAGAAGCCAATATTAAAGAAGAATTTTGTATAATAACAGGAGTCACGGAAAATGAAATCAGAACATTAGGAACAATAACAACCGAATTACTAATAGAGGGACAAAAACTAAAGCAAAAACTACATGTGGTTCCAGACAACTTTGCAATAAGATCTGATGCTATATTGGGGATAGATTTCTTACACACACATAAATGCAAAGTAGATTACGACATATTCACATTAACAATCCCAACAAAGAACGCTGACTTAATTTTGCCTATTCACACCAACGTACCACAGTACGAATACGTAAGGATACCACCAAGATCGCAGATTACCCAAGCAATAACTGAAAAAATCACAGAAGACAGTCTAGTCCTCAACCAAGAAATAGAAGAAGGAGTATTTATTGCTAATTCAATAATACCAGCAAAGGGCGTAGCTCATGTTAGAATTCTCAATGTGAATGAACACGAGATTATACTGAGATTACCAACTTTAAAAATGCATCCTTTAAAAAACTACCATTTATTCAACCTCAAAAAACAGCGCAATACTACAAGTCACAATACAACCAAAAGAGCTCAGAAATTATTAGAGGAATTAAATGTTCTAAATCTCGATCCACATGCTAAAGACGCTCTCCTAAAAATTTGTATAGAATATGCGGACGTATTCTACATAACAGGTGACAAACTCACTGCAAATAATTTCTATAAGCAGAAGATAGAAATAAATGATGGAAATCCCGTCTACATAAAAAACTACCGACTACCACAGACACAGTGTGAGGAAATTAATAAACAAGTTGAGAATCTAATGACTGACGGCATAATAGAACCATCTACAAGCCCTTATAACTCACCACTACTCGTTGTACCAAAAAAAACAGAGGATGGAAACAAAAAGTGGAGAATGGTTGTTGATTTCAGGCAACTCAATAAGAGAATAGTAGACGATAAATTTCCGCTCACCAGATTGGAAGATATATTAGACAATCTGGGAAGGGCAAAATACTTTTCCACCCTTGATCTTACAAGCTCATTTCACCAAATCGAGTTACATCATGACTCAAGACCCCTAACGGCCTTTTCAACAAACAAAGGTCACTTTCAATTCTGCAGACTGCCTTTTGGCCTTAAAATCTCCACAAATAGTTTTCAGAGAATGCTCTCTATAGCTCTCGCGGGACTAGACGCAGAGACATTTCTCTACGTCGATGACATAATCATATTCGGATGTAGTCTAGACCATCACAACCGAAACTTAATAAAAACATTCCAAAGACTAAGAGATTATAACTTAAAGCTTAACCCGCAAAAATGTAATTTCCTGCAAACAGAAGTTGTATATCTTGGACATTTAATAACTAAAGATGGCGTTAAAACTGATCCTAAGAAATACGATACAATAGTTAACTATCCAGTACCAAAAACTGCAGATGAAGTGAAGAGATTCACTGCCTTTTGCAATTACTATAGACGCTTCATACCGAACTTTGCATTAATTGCAAAACCACTTAACACACTTTGTAAGAAAAGTGTAGAATTCAAGTGGACAGAAGAATGTCAATCTGCATTTAATGAGCTTAAAAATAAACTAATAAATCCACCCATTCTACAGTACCCTGATTTTGACAAACAGTTCATCCTTACGACAGACGCATCAAACTACGCAGTAGGGGCAATACTATCCCAAGGTGAAATTGGAAAAGATCTACCAATTTCATATGCCAGTCGTACATTAAACAAGCATGAATTAAACAAGCCCATTATAGAAAAGGAGTTATTAGCTATTCATTGGGCAATAAATCACTTTCGACCATACCTCTATGGAAGAAAATTCATAGCAATAACTGACCACCGACCTCTTATAAGCCTGTTCACACATAAAAACCCTTCTTCGAAGATGACAAGAGTCAGAATGGATCTAGCAGATTATAAATTTGACATTGTGTATAAAAAAGGATTGCTCAATACGAATGCGGACGCGTTATCGCGGATAAAATTAGACTCAGACATGTTAGTAGCAATGATTCCAACAGAAGCTGAAGTTAGAGTAATCACAAGATCAGCAAGCAAACTAAACCACCAGCAAGACAAAAACATAAGTGCCACACCAAGGAATGTAGAGACAGGCCATCTGTACATTTGGGAATGCACTTCAATCTCCGAAATTAGGAATGTAACAAAACTAAAATTTATATACTCGAGTAAAGATGTAAAAAATGAAATGCCAGTAAGAAAAGAATCGCAAAATAAGAAAATGAACATAACTAAAATAAGCATGCAAAAGAAAGAAATATCAATAGAAATCAGCGATAATCCACGACTAGATTTGGCTCCAGTCCTAGAGAAACTGATACTCTTCGCTAAAGTAAATAATATCAATAAAGTAGCCATGGCAAAGAATGATTTAATATTACAGCGATTCACAAAGAAGAAATTTGAAGAAGAATTCAATAACTTGCAAGGTAAAAAGAGACATGAACTGACAATAATGATATATGAACCAGTAACAAGAATTACTGACAAAATTGAACAAACCCATTTAATAGAAACATTTCACAATACACCACACTTAGGTGGACATTCTGGTATTAGAAGGACTATTAATAAATTAAAGCAGAGATATTGCTGGAAAAACATGAGTAAAATGGTTAAAAGCCACATAAACAACTGCAAAGAATGCTCGAAAAACAAGAAAACAAAATACACAAAAGAAAAGTTGCAGATAACAGACACTCCGCAAAGAAGTTTTCAGATAATCTCAATGGACACAGTAGGACCGCTGAGACAAGCTAAGAATTTCAGATATATACTAACGTTACAATGTGATCTCACGAAATACGTACAGGCAATACCAATTGAAACAAAAGATGCAAAAACTATTGCACGCACACTCGTTGAACATATCATCTTAAGGTTTGGAACATTTGAAACCATCCGGACTGATATGGGTACAGAATTCTTGAATCAAACTTTTGAGAACATTTGCCAAACACTAAACATTCAGCATGTAACATCAACACCATACCACCATGAAACACTAGGTGCAATAGAGCGAAACCATAGAACTCTAAACGAGTACCTACTGTCATTCAGCCAACGACATGACTGGGACGAGTGGTTACCTTATTTTGTTTTCTGTTATAATATAACACCACACAATGACACAGGCATCTCACCGCATGAATTGGTCTATGGGAAAATAGCAAGTCTACCTTTAACAATAACAAATCAAGAACCGCAGACGCTGTACAACATTGAAGATTACAATAAGGAGTTAAAGTGGCGCCTGAACCAAGCGCACAAAACGGCGCAAACACTGTTAAATTGTGCAAAAGAAAAACGCAAAGAGAAATGGGATGAAAAAGCAAACCCACTACACGTCTCACCAGGGGACTGGGTCTGGTTACGTGTAGGTAATCAAAAGAAGCACAAAGCACCGTATAATGGACCATATAGAGTCATAGATACAAATAATGTTAACTCTAAGATAATGATAGATAATGTAATAAAGGAAGTACATAATAATAGAATTAAAAAAGATAGAACTAACAAGGTTTTAAGTAAATAAATTAAAATGTAAAATTAGTTAACTAAATATATCAAAATTACATATAAAAACAAAATAGTTAGAATTAAGAATTCAATTAGATATTAGATACCCTAACAAAAACCTCATTCTCAAAAAAAAAAAAAAAAAAAATTTTTTTGATCAAACAAAATTTTTTTTTTCTCCAACCCGATGGGGATGTAATGCAATCAGACACAGCACGGGACAAATATGTAAACAAAAACATTAATTAACCGTCGTACACTCAGCGTCAACAGATGTACAGCAAAGTATTGCAATCTGACGCCGCCGGACGTGTGAAATGCTTTCAAGTTCATGGTTGCGCGCGAAAATAAGAAAATAAGTTTTCAAGTTCATAGCGCGCGGAAAAGAAAAAGAAAAACAAAAATTCAAGTACGTTCGACTGACCCGTAACATGAACCCTTTAACGTAGGAAATGTCTCGGTGCCCCAATAACACATAATACAAATTAGTAAATAAATTTTGTTATGTGTACATATTTGGAAATTTTGAGAATTCAGCAGAATTTTGGTTTTGAGGTTTTTGGAGGGGCAAGATCCCTAGCCATTGGACGATGTATGCCTAGAATGTAAAATTTAGATTAAGAACTTGTATAAATATCGGAAACGCAAAAATAAAGACACAGTCAAATCTCAAATCTAAAGCTATTAAATTCTATTTAAAAAACCTTTCCTGAGTTCACTCTGCCTGCGCGGAAGAACTCTTAGAAAGAAGAAAAACTTGCGGACTTTTCTGCAAATAAACAAATTTGAAACAAAAGAATAAAGTCTATAAGAACCTACTTTACAATATGGTGCTGTCGAATATGTACTAGATACTGGAACTTAATCAATAGCAGAAGTTTTTAGTTTAGATATCTAGCCTGCCGAAATCTTCTGGCTGATATCTAGTGCTACCACACCGGACTCTCCAAACCTATGTGTTCTTTGGTTGAGATACTCTGTTGGACACTCAATAAGGTTCGCCGGTAGAGCCTTTTTACTTAAAGGATTACTGCGCGTTAGGCAATATCTGTTTGGATTCTAGCTAATCCGTGCTGTGGCCCTGGAAATATTAAATTGGGTTTACCATTGCGGCTGTACCACAAAAACTCGTGATCTCTTGTCCCACTAGTCATACGCCTTCAGTATTCATTTTTGCTTATACTCCAGTCTTTATCTATAAATAGTGGAATGCTCTTCCGCAAACAAGTACTTAACGCAGGAATGATGTATGAAGCCATGCAATTGTTAAAAGTAAATTTTTCTGCAACTGTGGGTCCCAGTTCTTGACCTTAGAGAAAGATACGCTCTTTTGTGAGAACCTTTCTAAACAGAATGCTTGCTAAAATAATGCGCTTTAAGTTAAAAAAAAAATGGTTTCTGTTAGCTGGGATTCTTTCTTCTGGAGCTCAAACGTATCCAAGCCATCTAGTCTATTGAATGTTATTTGTATAAGTAAGTATATTTATTACGTCAAACATTTCTTCAAGCTCTTCGTTCGTTCCAATGCGCGATTCGTTTATGTTAACGTTTCCAGGGACATTGAACGGTTTCAAGTACTGAAAGACTATATCGTGTATCCTTCTTCAATGGGGACGAAGGATATACGTGCTCGCGGCCTAACCACCCGCAGCGCCTCATGCCGAACGTTTCCTCAACGAATTGGAAAACTATTTCGCATACTAGACCTAGGATAGGAAGAAAATTATTACTTATTAGCTAAACACGGAGCATGGAGAAATCATACACCTAACACAAGAGGTAAGCAGCTACAAAGATAGCTGGAGGGCAGCAACATCCTGCAGAAGGTTACACTGCTCGCTATACACATGCCGTCGTTGTCCATCAAGCTGGAACAATATGTTACTGTGCGCTCCTTTGCTTACCAGTGGGCACACTGGCCATGTTTCTCCAGCATGATTGGTCAGATGATTCAAAAATTGGTTACAGCGTTGGCTCTGGTTTTTTTTCCGAGACATTGAATATAAACATCTTTTCGTCTACCCGACCACTGCAGCGTCTTCAAAGCGGAAGTCACTGCGATCTGCGAGGCTCTCGAATAAATAATATATCTCATAAGAATATATTTATTCTACCGGATACCCAACTGGCCCTCAAGGTTCTTAATTCTGTCGTCACAATATCTACGACTGCTCTGAACTGCCGCAGGGCTCTGTGTGAGACTGCCACTCAGACCGATATAACTCTGTGTTGGGTTCCTGGACAGGGTGTCGCAATATTCACACAATATTGCCAACTTCGGACACAAAGCGCTCAAAATATCTTGTTCAGTTGAACAAAAACCAGACAAGCCATATAGTTGAAGGTGCTGACCGGATATTGTCCCTTTGGCCCGCACGCTGAAAGATTGGGACTTTCACACAACGACTTATGCAGAAGTTGTGGTAATGAAGATGAGAAAGAAACTGTCTTCCAGAAAGAAGGGAAGGACCTTCCTTGGCCCAAGTTCCCTTGATGGATTGAGCGCAGCTGCAAAATACTGGGGTTCCTGACATTTGTCGCTTTATCAAATGCTTCAAATGGCTTGAAATGGCCTGAAGTTTGTCCCAACACTGGAAAAGCATCACAAAGGCCTCAATAATGTGCCTAAGTGGGCTCCTTATTGGAGGAGCAGCGATTTCCACCTAACCTAACCTAGAAATTACATAGTATTGCCTAGCTTGATTACCGGACACTGTCAAATCACCATCTATAGATTATGGGAAGATCACGTGCAGGCTTTGGATGGACGCGGTTGAATCTGTCGTTCATCTTATATTCCATATTCTATAATAAGCCAAGTGATGAGTATGTTAAGCCTGCAACCTTATTTGAGGTACATATAAAATGAAGCAGAATAACCTTTTGCAGTGCCGTGAATTCTATCATATAAACCAATATTGATAAAAGTCCTAGTCGCAAATTTACTCGAATAGCCTCAGCCCAATGCTTTCTCCTCAGAACGCATACTTTTGAAACTGAACAGGGGCTGGTTTTCGGGATTATGCTCACACCCGACCTCAGATACAAAGGGAATGAATAAATGTCGTCTATGTGAGATAAATACGAAGACGATGGGATGGGCCATGCTGCTACGGGGAATCGAACCGCAAATCTCTGTGATGGCACTCGGACGCACAAACCCCTCAGGCCACAGAGTAAAAATTAAGAAATCACTTTTTCTGTCGTATTTATCCAAAACGCACACTTAAGTACAAAAAAACAAATTATCACTAAATTAATTTTTAGGTCATGATATTTATTTATAACAATAAATCGCATTTTCCAGAGGTGAATTAACCTTATCCGCCAAATCCTTGACCTCCAGCCCCAGCTCCACCGCTAGCGCCAGCATTGAATCCGAATCCACCTGTTGTAAAGAAGTTTGTTTTTATTTTAGTTTTCAATAAATATGAGATTCATAATCGCCAACTCTACCTTGGGCTCCACCTTGGGCACCTCCTTGACCACCAGCGCCTCCTCCAGCTCCTGCACCTCCTCCTGCATTAAATCCGAATCCTCCTCCTACTTGACCTCCTCCACCAGCACCTCCACCACCACCTTGGGCCATCTAAATCCAAAATCGAAATATTTAAGTTTTGTTAACATTCACTGAATTTGAATTGTTTTACCGCGACGGAAGAAAATAGTGCACAAGCGACGAGGACGACCAAAAATTTACTCATTTTGTTAGATAGTTGCTGTTACACTAGGCTTTGTGTTGACAATGATAGCCATGAAGTAATCTCCCGGCTTTTATACTGCACAAATTCCGAAATATTTAGGAAAAATACCTAAAAAAATATGGCTATGATACAAGGTAATTATTTCCATACTAAATTGCCTAAAGGCGCACAAAAACTCGGAAACGTGCAACTTAAACTCTAAAATTAAGTGATTATGGATGGAATGGAACGAAATGAGGTACTTCATTTTAAAAACGCACTTATATTTTAGAACACAAAAATGTGTTAAATGAGATCTCAGAAAAAAATAATAACATTTCTAGTTTAATCACCTTTTTTTGTTTCTACTCGTTGTCGAAGTTCACGCTTAGGAAGTTTTTGAAATGTTGACACAATCTGAAAGCACCCACCCCTGTGAAAAATTGTTAGAAGAAATTCTCATTGACAGAAATTCAAGAATAGTATTTTTATTTTTTATTTTTTTTTATTTTTGGACTTAAACTTTACAAAACCACCATTACCATAACCATTACCTGAAAATTGGTTATTTGAATTTTGGAAAAAGGAAAAGGTCAAATAGCATTTATCTGACGATTACGACGCTTAGCCGAAAGCGAGTTGTTATCTATTGTACTCTTGACAGCCCCTATACTCCAGATTTGTATGCCAGGCCGCTTAAGCTCGTTCGCCAAGCTGCCCTGATCCAGATGATTATATTTCATCAAAGCCCGATTGTCAAGGGTAGCCACACTTTTGGACACTGGTTTAATACCGATGAATACAATACGTACGCCTCTTTCATTGCCTCGATGACACTAGACCAAACTAGACTAATTTCATTGGAAGTATACTCAGATCAGCTCAAAGTAAAAGATAAGTTTTGATTTAATCCTACTTGACCTTACGCTCTGATTACCGCTAGGCTGTTCATTAGCAGAGGCATACACCTTTACTGTCTTTTTGTTGTATGAGGCAGTGGGCCCAAATATTCTGCGGCCATTAATTTGGCTTATTGTACTACACCTTTATACCTTTATCATTACCTTTGAAGCACAGGTAAGGGTAACTTGATTGAAAACGCCCAGTTTACCAACAGGACTTGTCCCAATCTAATTTAGACCTGGATATCAGAGACGATAAAGATCCGTTCGTTCTGGTAGGCTCTCTTGAGTTCATGCCTGCATAGCGCACACCTCTACTTGAAAGACAGTTCCTAGAATTCCTAGGCTTACCGCCCTACTGAATCTGATACTTCTACTCCAGATTCCGGCACCCACACCTGTCACTGTTTTGAAGCCATTCGGGTACCATACCAGCTAACCCAGGCAGGCCATTCCTTGAATTTTACCTAAATCGCTTATAAAACTCTTAAGCGCCGTTCTGTGTCACCAAAACTAAAGCTCTAAAAATTACCATGAGCCTAATGATGGTGTTTTATATGCAGAACATGGTTTTGGGCTGCCAACACCCTGTGGAACCACAAGATCTGTAGCAAGCCTCCTCGTTCTGCTCATCAGAGAGTCCATGTCCAGCTGGTCCCAGTTGAGCTTGGTATTTACGTCACTCCTAAGTATTTGACTTGTTGTGAAAGTCTATAAGGGCCTTTTCAAGAATGCAGGTTGCGTGCGCAATGACTTATTCAGCAATTGAGAGTGTGTAGCTGAATAAGTCATTGCGCACGCAACCTGCATTCTTGAAAAGGCCTATAGTTCTGCCTGTGAGTGTAGGTTTCGAAAGTCCCGGTATTGATCGTTTTCTGGTGAAAGAACCCAGAATCGTTTTGTAGGGTCTGACGCATCAGCTAGAGACCAGATCTAGTGCGTGCTGCAGACTTCTTGGCATTAGTCCAGGAAAAATAGCAAAAAAGTTGAAATAAATCTACCCTGCGATTTCTTGACGCTATAATTAAGAGAAAAATCGTAGGAATTCAATGAATGTGTTTTGGATAAAATTGGTCCAGGGCAAAAGGTGGTAAAATCTTAATAAAAGTAGCAAAAACACGTTTTTTCGCGATTTAGGTACGAAATAAAGTTTGTTTTGGAAAACAAAAAATACTACATAATAGTGCTTAAGAAGACGAAAATTATGAGTTTTGGACCATTGATATCGGTCAACAGGTTTTTGCAGAAAAATTCAAAAACCATTAAAAATGGCCGTTTTTTGACATTTAATTATAGAGAGTGTAATTATCGTAGAACCTTGATATGTATTGAAGTTAATATGAATATGTATATGTAGAGCTGTAGGAGGATAACTGGTCATCAGTAGAGTTAGTCACCGGCAACTCCACAGTCAGTTCGGTCAGTCCCGATAGATTAAGAGAAGTGATGTACAATGGATTAATAAAATTAAGGAATAACGAAAACCAGCACTAAATGTTTCAGTTAATATTTATATCAAACCTTGTGTCAGGGCTTAAATTGTGGTCACTGATGGTGCCTACCTACAATAAAAATTTCATGGAAAAATAATGGTAACTTTTCGAGTAAATCTCAAAAATGTAAAAACACCTGTTTCAGGGAAACAGGTTTAACAAGGCCCACAACGGTCCTAGAAGTTTTTTGATTGACCATTTGGCTCGCCAAGGGTTGCTCTACAACCCCACTTTCATGAAATGTATGTAAGGTTTGATTTAACACCTTAAAAACTCGTTTGAAAACCACCCCTTTTCCAATTTTTTGCATTAAAAGCTCTTCTTTTGAGTTTTCTTTGTAAGCTTTTTCTTAAAAACAAACAAAAACTGCGATTTTTCAACATTATAATTAAGAGAAAAATCGTAGGACTTATATGAATTTATTTCGAATAAAATCGGACCTGTAGAACAGATGAAAAACAAGTTAATAAAATTGTCGAAGAACGATTTTCAAGAAAAAGCTCAAAAGTAAAGTTTTTAATTCAAAAAACTGAAAAAAGGGTGGTTTTCAAACGAGTTTTTAAGGTGTTAAATCAAACCTTACATACATTTCATGAAAGTGGGGTTGTAGAGCAACCCTTGGCGAGCCAAATGGTCAATCAAAAAACTTCTAGGACCGTTGTGGGCCTTGTTCAACCTGTTTCCCTGAAACAGGTGTTTTTACATTTTTGAGATTTACTCGAAAAGTTACCATTATTTTTCCATGAAATTTTTATTGTAGGTAGGCACCATCAGTGACCACAATTTAAGCCCTGACACAAGGTTTGATATAAATATTAACTGAAACATTTAGTGCTGGTTTTCGTTATTCCTTAATTTTATTAATCCATTGTACATCACTTCTCTTAATCTATCGGGACTGACCGAACTGACTGTGGAGTTGCCGGTGACTAACTCTACTGATGACCAGTTATCCTCCTACAGCTCTACATATACATATTCATATTAACTTCAATACATATCAAGGTTCTACGATAATTACACTCTCTATAATTAAATGTCAAAAAACGGCCATTTTTAATGGTTTTTGAATTTTTCTGCAAAAACCTGTTGACCGATATCAATGGTCCAAAACTCATAATTTTCGTCTTCTTAAGCACTATTATGTAGTATTTTTTGTTTTCCAAAACAAACTTTATTTCGTACCTAAATCGCGAAAAAACGTGTTTTTGCTACTTTTATTAAGATTTTACCACCTGTTGCCCTGGACCAATTTTATCCAAAACACATTCATTGAATTCCTACGATTTTTCTCTTAATTATAGCGTCAAGAAATCGCAGGGTAGATTTATTTCAACTTTTAAATATTTTTCCGCTATCTTTCCTGGACTACATGGCTTCTTCATTTTCACATGCAACTACACTATAACGACATCTTGAGCAGTTCTAGCTATTAGTTCATTTACAACAAGACATCAAAGAAGTGGAGATAAAACTCCTTCCTGTGGACAACCTTTTGCTATAGTGCCCTCCAAAGATCCCTCAACATGAAAGACCAACTTCGCAGCATAAAATCGACCCAGTTACAGAAAGTGGTACTTAGACTACATCTAGTTAGAGCCCTCGCTATAGTATCAAAGGATGTATTATCGAAGGATCCTTCGATATCGAGGAAGGCCGTCAGCGCAACTCTTTCTTTAGTGCTGTGCATGCCAGCCTGAGTACCAGATTGTGCACGCATGCTGATAGTAGCTTAGTGGTTGGCGTTGAAGATAAGTTTTCCTTATATCCCTGTCGACAATTTTTCCCATTGTCCTCAAAAGGCGAGGTTTAATCCAAACGCCCTGGCTTGGGTACAAATGTTATGTTGACATTCCTCCATACTGATAGGGATATAACCCTGTTTGAAGGAAGCCTTGAATATTTTGCATAATAAGGGAGTGATCAGGTTGCAGCCCTCCTGTAGCAGAATGAGATAGTTTCCGTCTATTGTTATTGTTTATTTGCAAAAATATGTACAAAGATACAGATCTTATTTCAGTACATTCATTAAAAAAACGATACATAAAAGTACGGTGACACAATTTAAGAAAAGAAAAAAAATTAATTAAAAATTCAAAACTAACAAATAAATTAGAAAAAAAAAATATAAAATATATATATAAAAAAAGAAAGTAGCTATTAAAGATAATTAATTAGAGAATTAGCTAAAACAAATTAAAATATAACAGTAAATGTAGAGAAAAAGAAAAAAAAAGTTATATATTCATGCTTTAATTCGTCCTGTTAGTAATTAAATCGAAAAGCCGCCCCTTGAAAACGTTCATTGAATCGACACGTTGTAAACCCACTGGGAGGGAGTTCCATAACAGAGCTGCGGAGACAAAGAAAGAACGCTGCCCAACTAGTGTGTGGAAACGCGGAAAAATCAAATTGTTGTTTCTGAGTGATTGTGACGACTGAACAAACTGATTAAGGTACGCGGGTTTGCGTTGGTGCAATATATCATGAAGCAGGCGCAAAAGCCTAAACTCACGATAATCCCTAAAGGAGCAGCCCAACACGGTGTTTGAATAAGGCGAAATGTGGTCGAACCGGCGTAAGTTATAAATAAAGCGTACACAATCGTTAAAGGCTACTTCGAGCTTATGAGCGCACCAAGAATCTAGGGAGGGGAAAATGGAGAGGCCCTGCATCAAAAGAGGTAAGAGCCAGGCTTTCACCAAATACAAGCGGATAGCCCTTTTAAGCAAACCGCAGTGGTATCTAAGTTTTGAAAGGAGCCCGTATGTTTTGCCAACAATTAAATTAACGTGGTCGCAGCAGGTCATACTACTATTTAGGACCACTCCAAGATTCCTCACTTTAAAAACGCAAGCCAGAGGAACCCCATTTAAGGAAATTACTGGGAGGTCGGATTGAGAAATTGGAGAGTGAGTGAAAAAAATGCAATGTGACTTCGATGGATTTAGCTGCAGTAAGTTCAGTGTTGACCAGCTTGAGATATTAAGGTCCGTTCATACGCTACGATCTGCATGTGCAAATTGACTGGCGCATGCAATTGGTGCAAATAAACTGAGTGAACATGAATCGGTTCACACGCAACGATGTGCATGTGCAAATTGACTGGCGCATGCAATTGGTGCAAATAAATTTAGTGAAAATGAACCAGTCACCAGTGAACAATTGTGAAGTCAAGAACTGAACTTTTTGCTATGAAAATGGACAATTTTGAGGAAGAGGTAATTCTGGGAACCGCTGCGGTTTGCATCATAAAAAATAAGTTAAAGGCGAAAAAGAAATGGTGTAAGCCATGGATGCTAAAAAGAGATCCCTTATCGCATACCAATCTACTAGCGGAATTACGCAGTGAGCCTGACGATTTTCGGAATTATTTGCGTATGGATGAAACTACATACGAACATTTGCTTGATTTAATTAAGCCAATGATTGCAAGAACAGACACTGTTATGAGACGTGCAATCACCCCCCATGAACGGCTATCAGCTACGCTGAGATTTTTGGCAAGAGGAACGAGTTATGAAGAACTAAAATTTTCAACGGTTATTTCAAAAAGTGCTCTAAGTGTCATAATTCCAGAAACATGCGACGCTATTTACAAGGCATTAAAAGACACATATTTAAAGGTAAGTTTATTGAATGTTAATAAAGAGTTTTAATAGACATAAAAAAATAAAAATTCAAAGATATTTTCAAAACAAAGAACACATCAATTTAATAAAAATGTAGGTCAAACAGATTGCATTTGTTCCTCACGAATTAAGTCGGGAAACACCTGTTCAGCCGTTTCATTGTCGGGTGAAAGCGGTGTTTCATTTGATGGCTTATCGGTAGGTGCAAATCGGTGTTGAGTTTGCAATGATTCCTGAGTGTTGAATGGAAGTTGATTTTCCCAAAATTGGTGAGTGCTGATTGGGGGCTGATTTTGCCATAATTGCTGAGTATTCACCCCCACCCCCTCATCCCCTCGCAGGATTTTTTCTCACAAATTCTGATTCCCCAAAGAGAACCATGAAACTTTTGTTAGTAAATTTTTTTTGTCCAAAGCTTCCCTTTGGGGATAATTTTTATTTTTGATGATTTTTGGGGGGGCAGGGGGTGTTCGGTTAAAAAAATTATACTAAGTTTCATATTTTTCTTTGGAGAATCAGAATCCATGAAAAAAAATAGCAGTTGCTATTTAAAATTTCGAACTTACCCCCTCCCTCGGTTAGGGGGTGATGGGGAGGGCGTGAATTTTTTGTGCAAACAATTCTACCCTCCAAGCTGAGCAACTTTTGTTCAGAACTTTTTCCACGAAAATCTACCCTTCAGGAAATATTGGACGAGGTTGCTGAGGTTGGTGCTTTGGCATGAGCCAAAGTCAAAACATCGTTCATGCCAAAGCACCAACCTCATGCCGATTTTCTAAGAAAACATAATTTGCACAAGGCAAAATATTTGGCTGGCGCAAGCCAACAATTTTCGTTCACACGTAACGATCTGCATGCGCAAATTGACTTGCGCCAGTCAATTTGCGCATGCAGATCGTAGCGTGTGAACGGCCCTTTATGCAAGTCTGCCGCAATCGGCTCCACACAATTATGGATTTGATCTTTTGGCGCAGAGAAATAAAGCTGCACATCATCTGCCTACATATGAACCTTAGAATGCTTTATTACTAGAGGAAGATCGTTAATAAAAACGCTAAACAAAAGTGGCCCAAGAATAGAACCTTGAGGAACTCCCGAGGTAAGTAACGAACTGGTGGAACTAGAGTCTCCGAGTTTAACTTTTTGCGAGGGGTTCTTTAAAAAGCTATGCAAAAGCTTAAGAGCAGTTGAAGAAAAAGAGACTTGAGTGGAGAGTTTTTGCAAGTGCAAAGAGTGATTGACGCTATCAAAGGCTTTAGAGAAATCAAGTAGCAACAGACAACAAATGTGACGATCATCAAGAGAATTGCGAATATCATTTGTGACTTTGAGAAGTGCTGTTTCACAGCTGTGATGTTTGCGGAAACCAGATTGCCATTCACTTATAAATTGAAGTTGTTCACAAAACTCAAGGATTTGAGCCGCTATCAGTTTTTCAAAAACCTTTGCTAGAAAGGGAAGTTTACTAACGGGCCGAAAATCCGATGGAAGAGCAGGAGAGGGGCTCTTAGGTATGGGCGTAATTAATGCATGCTTCCACGTAGTGAAGCACGCGTTGAATATGTGGGTTAAAATAGGCAGCAAGCAAGGTAGTAACATTTTAGAAATCGTGGTGAAATATTATCGCTACCAGTGGCTGTAGATTTGATAGAATTTAAAGCAGAGATAACTACAAAATTATCGTCTTTCTTCCGTCTGATCCTAACAAGGCCATCCCTGGTCGAAACAGAATATAACAACCCAATCCTGCGAAGTTTTAAAGCCTCCCGCAGCAGATAATTATTAGCAGGCGAAAGGCTTTCGTTTACGAAGACTGGAGAGTCTGCCGTGAAGCCATCCAGCTCACACAGTGGGAATTTTAATTTTTCCTTTACCTTTAATGCGAGCAAGAACGCCTTTGCTTCGCGCTGTCCAGAAAATTTGGCAATTATTGGTCCATTCTGTTTGCCCGAACGTGATCGCAGCCGAAAGGCGTCAACATAGATTGAGAGGTGGTGATTCACCATAGTCTACTTAAGGGGATTTGTATGGTTTGAACGATCTATTCGGCTCCCTAATAGCCTCGTGATTGATCACGGTGTTTGCTTCTGTCCAGGCAGCTCTGTTCTCTTTAGGGTGTTCTTTCCAGCAGAAGTTGAGCTCCTATTTGAATAGATGACAC
Source organism: Thereva unica (assembly GCA_949987705.1). NCBI lineage: Eukaryota > Metazoa > Arthropoda > Insecta > Diptera > Therevidae > Thereva > Thereva unica. Next base: position 103,387 of record CATLJY010000624.1, read on the forward strand.
ACACCTTTGTTTGTAAGAAAGAAAGTATCTTCGATTCTAAAGCTTTGCACTCTACTAAGCCTTTTTGCATGCCATAAACCCTACTTTTCAGTACCTTTGAAAAAAAGATTATCTTGGATATTTCGGAGAGGGGCTGGATCTTCAAATATTTACGATTTGCAATTTTCTCTATAACACACACCAACCATGATAGATTGTCTCCTAAAGGTTATCGCCAAAGTGAACATCCGTTTTTACTATTAGCGCGTATTTACGACAAATTTCCTTTTGTCAATGATCAGTGGAACTGCCCTGGTGAAGGAAAAGCAGCTTTAAAACATTTAGTTATGAAACTTTTGGCAATGATTCTATCATCATCATCAGGAGCTCCACAGGTTATTGTTGGCCTTGGTTTCCTCCATCATTCGCCTCCATAATTCTCGATCCCTGTCCCGTCTTTTTCAGTTTCTTATATCCAACTGTCTCAATTCATCCTCAACGTCATCTATATATCTTTTCTCAGGACGATCTGGTCTCCGTTTTCCTGGCGGTACCTTCCCCAGCACCATCTTTGTCATAACCAATCCATTGTAGTCTGATCAATCATTGTAGTCTGGTTTTGATCACTTTAACAACGTTTGGAATTTTACTGATTTCATACAACTCTGAGTTGTATCTCCTCCTCCAAACGCCATCAACCCGTATTCCTTTGTAGATTGAACGAAGGATTTTCCTTTCGAATCTTCTTACCAATGATTCGTCTACCTTTTTCAATGTCCACACTTCCGAACCATATGATAGGACAGGCCTTATTAATGTTGTGTAAAGTGCCAATTTTGTCTTCCTTGAAATATTTCTGGACCTCAGGTGCCTGCGTAGACCAAAGTAGCCTTTTTAAGCCCGTGCTATTCATCTTCTGATTTCGGCCGATGTATCATTACCTTTTGTTATAATCGTGCCTAGATATACAAACCCATTCACTGCTTCTATATTGCAGGTGTCGATCGTTATGTTTTGTCTGCTACTTCTGGCAATTTTTGTGCACATATATTTTGTTTCGTGCTCGTTTATTTTTAGCTCAAGCGCCACAAAAGTCTCCTTCATGCTCCCAAATGATCTTCCAAGGATAACAATATCGTCAGCAGAGGCTAAAATTTGCACTGACCGATCAAAAATACACCGTAATGTGTTAATCGCTGCATCTCTTACTGCTTCTTTTGGACCACGTTGAAGGAGGAGAGTGCGTCACCTTGCTTAATCCTCTATTTACTCTAAGGGGTGGGGATAATCCACCATCAATTCTGACTCTACACTTTGAATTTTTCATCGCGATCTTCTACAAGGTGTTTTGGTATTCCGAGCTGTTCCATATGATCAAATATATATCTCATTACGGTTCACTCTAGCGTAAGTATATTTGTAGTCGATGAATACCATGTGGATGTTAATGGTAAATTCAACAGCTTTATCTTTACATCACTTCCACGGCGGCCCCGGTTGGAGAAGCGCTGCTTTGCCTGTCCAGCTTGGTGTCGCCGCCGCAGTAAGTAGTAAGACCCACACCCACAAACTATTCACTTGTGGTTGAACAAACTGTGATTTTTTATTTGTGCCAATACACTTACATTTAAGTTTCCTATACACACTGCTATGCAGTTTTGCTATACATTTTTAGAGACTTACAGTTGACTAATGGTCTAGTATTAAGAAACACTATGTAAACTCTTGTAAGAAAAAATTTCTGTTAATTTCTGAATAAACTATTTGAGTTGAGTTGAGTAGGGTTTCTTTAGATACAAATGGCTTGTTGTGTAGCATCCAAGACGAAAACCGCGTTGATGCTCTCCTATTATGTATTCTTGTTGTAGTCTATTATAGAATATACGTGAGCAAACTTTGTGTGTTGTGTTCAATAGCGCTATTCGTCTATAATTGCTGCAAGATAGACGGTCTCCTTTTTTGTGTAAGAGGCACACTATGCCCCTTTTCACTCATCAGGCATTTCTTTCCGTCTCCTGATTTATACTGTTATTTCATGCAGTTTTTGGATGGCTTCCTCTCCGCCTTACTTAACGAGTTCTGTAGGCCGCATGATCTATCTGATTTCTCGTTTTACTATCGGGCGATACCAAGGTCTCTTTATGTATCTTCTTTTGACAAAAGTAAGTTCCACCTACCATGAGTTGGTGGGAACTACAAAAGTCAACGAAAAGCTCACCATTCTTATTTGTAACTTGGCTTAGGCCTTGATTTCCAATTGTTTGTTCAACGCCGGTGTTGTCACGGCCGATTTGTGCGTTTAAGTCACCCATTAATACAATGATGTCTCCCCTTGGAATAGAGCGAAAAACCTCATTCAGTTGCATCGTCTTTCATGTCATCTTCTGCGTCTTCAGTTGGAGCATGTGGAACTTACTGGTCGGTTCCACATATATAAATATATTTTTATAAAAAGAAACTTATTCACTTCACGTTATAACTTTATTACATAATTAATATTACTCCTTAAAACTAATGCGGTTTGCTATGGCAGGAAAATCGGTCCAGTGGCTGCTGCTGGTGTCGTTGCTAACTACTGACTGCCGGTCATGTTGTTAACTGTTAGCTGATAACAGTCGATTTTTTGATGATAACAAATCTGGGTTGCCAGTGGATTGTCATGTTGTTGTGTGTTGCCGATTGCTGCCACAATACTCCCCTTTTATCGAAAAATTTCTACATCGTTAGTTGTTCGTATGCGGTGTGTGCCCAGTATATTCGAAATTTCTTGAAAAAGTAACGATTCAAATTGAGAACCCTGATCAGTGGTAATGGTTCTAGGTACACCGTATCTTGATATCCATTGATGGAGGAAAGCCATGGAAACCGATTTGGCAGACATATCTTTGAGTGGAATGGCCTCTGGCCAATGCGAAAAACGATCTTTTAAGGTCAAGATGTAATGGTGTCCTTGTGAAGGAACTAAAGGGCCCACGATGTCCATATGCACATGTTCAAATCTTCCTTTGGGTATTTCATATTGTCCATGAGGGGAAAAGGTGTGACGAGTTATTTTAGATTTCTGGCAGGGGATACAGGTTTTTGCCCATGCATTAATATCGGAGTTCATTTTTGGCCAAAAATATTTTGCTGTTACTAGCTTTCTAGATGATCGTATGCCAGGATGAGATAAGTTGTGTAACTTATCGAAGATGGTACGACGCATTGTTTCGGGAACGTAGGGTCTATTGACTCCTGTGGACACTTCACACCATATTTCGTCCTCTTCAAAGGGGATTGCTATCCTTTTTAGAATAAAGGATCTCGTGTCACCTTTTGCACATTGTGCTAGTATTCGTTTGAGTTCCTCGTCTGAATCTTGTTCCCTTTTAATGGTTTGGAAGTCTACCTTAGTAATGTTTTCTATTGTATTAATATAAGCCCGAGATAAAGTATCTGAAACGATATTGTGTGAACCTTTTACATGCCTAATATCGTTCGTAAATTGTGATATGTAACCAAGTTGATTTGTTTGCCTAGGGGATTTTTCCGTTTTAGATTGTAGCGCTCTTGTGAGGGGTCTATGATCCGTGTAGACGATAAATTTCTTACCTTCTACGAAATATCTGAATCTCTTAATGGCGAGATAGATAGCCAGCAACTCCCTGTCAAAGGTTGAATATTTCTTTTCGGTTGTTTGTAACCTTTTAGAGAAGAAGTTAAGGGGCTGCCATGTATCATGACAACGTTGTTGGAGAACAGCGCCTACAGCATCATTCGATGCGTCTACCCATATTGCAATTTCCGCCGATGTGTCGGGGTGTACTAGTAGGGTGCAGTCTTCTAAGCTTTTCTTAATGCTTTTGAAATGGTTTTCATGTTCACTGGACCATTGAAAGTCGACCTTGTGGTTTTTTATGGGTTTGGTTGTCTTAAGTAGGTCGTAAAGCGGTGCTGCTTGTTCAGCAATATTGGGTAAAAACCTATGGTAGAAGTTTACCATACCAAGGAAACGTTGTAGGCTCTTTTGCGAAGACGGGGTTGGAAAGGAAGAAATGGCTTGTACTCTATCTTGTGAAGGTGTAATGCCTTTAGAAGTAATCTTGTGACCAAGGAAGTTCATTTCGTTTGCTCCGAAAATGCATTTTGAAGGATTAATTTTCATGTCGTGTTTCTGTAATCGCATAAATAACTGTCGTAAATGCTCCTTATGTTCTTTTGGCGATTTGCTAAATATGAGGATGTCATCAACGTATATAAATATGAAATCTAAATCGCCTAGCATTTGGCTAATAAAACGTTGGAACGTTTGTGCTCCATTTTTAACGCCGAAGGGCATTCGCAAAAATTCGTATAAACCAAATGGAGTTGTCACTGCCGTTTTATAAATATCCTCGGATGCGACGGGTATTTGGTGGTACGCTCGGACTAAATCAACTTTGGAAAATATTTGACAACCGTGAAGATTAAGAGTAAAATCTTGGATATTTGGGAGCGGGTATTTATCAAAAATTGTAACTGCATTTAATTGTCGATAGTCACCACATGGTCTCCAGTCGGATGATCCCTTCTTTGGCACCATATGCAATGGAGATGCGACGGATGATGATGACGGGCGACATATTCCCATATTGACCATTTCCTCGAAAGATGCCTTAGCTATCCTATATTTTTCTGGATTTTTGAATTTAATAATTTCTGCTTTGTAATCACCATTTGTGTTGTCTACCGCGTGGGAAATTTTTAATTGTTTTTTGCACTCGGGGTCACCATTTGTGGAACTTACTGGTCGGTTCCACATATATAAATATATTTTTATAAAAAGAAACTTATTCACTTCACGTTATAACTTTATTACATAATTAATATTACTCCTTAAAACTAATGCGGTTTGCTATGGCAGGAAAATCGGTCCAGTGGCTGCTGCTGGTGTCGTTGCTAACTACTGACTGCCGGTCATGTTGTTAACTGTTAGCTGATAACAGTCGATTTTTTGATGATAACAAATCTGGGTTGCCAGTGGATTGTCATGTTGTTGTGTGTTGCCGATTGCTGCCACAGAGCATAGCATTAGACTTCCGTAGTACTTCTTAGTCTGGTACGCAGGCGCACAGTAATAATCCTCTCAGAACCTGGTGACCAGCTAATGAGGCTGGACCTGGCTTCTTTGGTGAGTATTACGTCAACGCCACTCTTACGGCTTTCAGTTTCGTTTCTACCAGAATATAAGAAGGACTCACCGTTTGGGCAAATATGTTCCCCCGCATCGGGCCATCTGGTCTCGCTAAGTCCCATGATCTTGTTTTTTTTACCGATTCATTGAGCTGGAAAAAGCTAGTGAAGTACACCGAAAAACATCCGGGAGCAGATGCTGAGAATGGGTGTGTTCCATCACCATCAGTAATCAGAAATCATAGGTAGAAATTGACCCTAATCATTGATGGACAATTGTTCGAATCCGTCAACAAATGATGGAATATGGGATATGTGTGATGTTAACAATATGGACTGATTGCAATAATCGATCGAGCTTGATGAAACACACCCTTGTAGATGTGTGAAAAATGGCCGCAATGACCCTGAAGGCCATCTACCAAAATCTTAAGCGGTACGAAGATTAAAGAAACGGCATTAGCTGGAGAGTTTTGTAAAGCTAATGCTTAACCCGGCACAAAAGCAAGATCGCGAAGTAAATTCTGATTGAACACAAGCAGAGACAGCGCCTTCATAAGTGGATATGATCCATTTGCACCGGGCGCAATTTCAGAAATTAAGACTTAAAAAATAAATTTAAACTTGAAGAGCTGATGAGGGCGCAATATGGAGTACCGCACCGGGCGCAACAAACCAAGCACCGGCCCTGACCATAGAGGTACTTATTTTGCTGAAAAGTGCAGCGCTAAGGCCTTCAGCAGGACCTTCTACGATATCATAGTTTTCTAAGTAGACGAGATCTAAGAAACAATCTTATAGACTGGCTGTGAGAAAAATCATCTAGCTCGAGTTGGGCTGAGATGGACCACAGCAACAGGGTATCGCACTCCTTATACAATATTGCGGACTTTGGACGGCAAGCGTTCAAAATCGCTTGATCAGTTGGACAAAAACGAGACAAGCCATATAGTGAAGGTGCTGATCGGATATTGTCCCTTTGGCCCGCACTCCGAAGGATTGGAACTTCCCTACAACGACTTATGCTAAAGGTGAGGTAATGAATATGAGGAAGAGACTGTCTTCCATCTTCTCTGTGCATGTCCCGCCCTCGCAAGGAAAAGAGGGACCTTCCTCGGCTCACGTTTCCTTGGTGGATTGAGCGAGCTGCAAAATCCTGGAGCTCGACTTTTGTCGCTTTATCAAAAGCTTCAAATGGCTTGAAATGGCCTGAACTTTGTCTCAACACTAGGGCCCCCTATTGGAGGAGCAGCGATTTCCACCTAAACTAACCTAGAAAGTACATAGTACTGCGTAGCTTGATTACCGGACACTGTCAAATCACCATCTATAGATTATGGGACGACCACATGCAGGCTTTGGTTAGACGAGGATGAGTCTGTCCTGAAGCAGAATAACCTTTTGGAATGCCGTGAATTCTATCATATAAACAAATATAAAAAAAGCGCTAGTCGCACGTTTACTCGAACGGCCTCAGCCCATCAGAACGTTTACTTTTGCCACTGAACAGGAGCTGGCTTCCGGTATTATGCTCACACCCGACCTCAGATACAGAGGGAATGAATAAATGTCGTCTATGTGAGATAAATACGAAGAGGATGGGATGGGCCATGTTGCTACGGGGAATCGAACCGCAAACCTCTGTGATAGCACTCGGTCGCACAAACCCCTCAGGCCACAGAGTTAAAATTAAGAAATCACTTTTTCTGACCTATTTATCCAAAACGGACACTTAAGTATAAAAAAACAAATTATCACATAAATTAATTTTTATGTTATTATATTTATTTATATAATAAATCGCATTTTAAAGAGGTAAATTAACCTTACCAACCAAAACTTTGACCTCCAGCGCCAGCATTGAATTCGAATCCACCTGTTGTAAAGCATTTTGTTTTCATTTTAGTTTTCAATAAATTTGAGATTCATAATCGTTTACTCCACCTTGGGCTCCTGCTTGGCCGCCAGCATCACCTCCAGCTCCTGCATCTCCTCCTGCATTAACTCCGAATCCTGCTCCTACTTGACCTCCTCCACCACCATCTTGGGCCATCTAAATCCAAAATCGAATTTAAAGTTTTGTTAAAATTCACAAAATTTTGATTGTTTTACCGCGACGGATGAAAACAGTGCACAAGCGACGAGGACGACCAAAAATTTACTCATTTTGTTAGATAGTTGCTGTTACACTAGGCTTCGTGTTGACAATGATAGCCATGAAGTCATCTCCCGGCTTTTATACTGCACAAATTCCGAAATATTTAGGAAAAGTACCGAAAAAAATATGGCTATGATACAAGGTAATTATTTCCATACTAATTTGCCTAAACGCGCACAAAAACTCAGAAACGTGCAACTTAAATTAAGTGATTATGGATGGAATGGAACTAAATGAGGTACTTCATTTTAAAAACGCACTTATCTTTGTGTTAAATGAGATCTCAGAAAAAAATATTAACAATTCTAGTTTGATCACCTTTTGTTGTTTTTAGTTTAGGAAATTTTTTAAATGTTGACACAATTCGAAACCACCCACCCCTGTGAAAACATTGTTAGAAGAAATTCTCATTGACAGAAATTCAAGAATAGTATTTTTTTATTTCTGGACTTTAACTTTACATCTAATTTTTGCAATTCGTTGTGTACAAGTATTAGAATAAGTATAAGAAATTAACAACGCGTGAAAATCTTGAGTTTTGCATTTGCAAATTGTAAGAATGCCCTGAAAATTGTTTATTCAAATTTTGGAAAAAAGAAAACGTCAAATAGCATTTATCTGACGATTACGACGCTTAGCCTAAAGCGATTTGTACTCTTGACAGCCCCTATAGTCTAGATTTGTATGCCAGGCCGCTTAAACTCGTTCGCCAAGCTGCCCTGATCCAGGTGATCATGTTTTATCAAAGCCCGATCGTCAAGGGAAGCCAAACTTTTGGACGCTGGTATAAGACCGATGAATATAATGCGTACGCCTCTTTCATTGCCTCGATGGCACTAGACCAAACTAGACTAATTTCATTTGAAGTATACTCAGATCAGCTCATAGTAAAAGATAAGTTTTGATTTGGTCCTACGTGACCTTACGCTCTGATTACCGCTAGGCTGTTTATTCGCAGAGGCACACACTTTTACTGTCTTTTTTGTTGTGTGAGGTAGTGGACCCAAATGCTCTGCGGCTATTAATTTGGCTTATTGTACTTCTCCTTTATTCCTTTATCATTGCCTTCGGAGCACAGGTGGACCCGTGACCCAGATAAGGGTAACTTGATCGAAAACGCCCAGTTTACCAACAGCACTTTTTTTATGTGGCAGACTAGAGGCTTAGGGAAAGTCCCTTTGTACTGTCGACAATCTATTTGTTCCGTATACACCGTCGAACAGCAGCTCTAGCCGGAAGATAGAGAGAAGAGAGAGAAAGAAGAGAGGAAGGAACTGTCACAACCCGGCCGCGATATTTTTATTCCACCTACTCTCAACCATTTCGCGACTCTGACGTCGGGGCATCGAGAACAACTCACTGGAGTGTTATGCCTCCTGAAACGAGTTGAATCTCATCAACCATGGCACGCGCTAGGTGGAGTGGGGAAGGACTAGGGTAGGCTATGACAGAAGGAATGTAAAGAAGGAAGAAGAGAGAAGGGAAGTTATGTAGGTGGGAAAGTGGAAAAGGCGAAGGACCTTGGGGCTGGCCGGGACACGAACCCAGGACCTCCGGGACAGCAGTCAGGCGCCTTACCCCTAGACTACCGAGGCCCCCTTGTTGCTGTTAAAAACTAATTTAGACTTGCCGCTTCGATAACAGAGACGATAAAGATCCGTTCGTTCTGGTAGGCTCTATTGAGTTCATGCCTGTATAGCGCATATCTCTACTTGAAAGTCAGTTGCTAGAGGACCTAGGTTTATCGCCCTACTAATCTGGGGCTTCTACTCCAGATTCCGGCACCCACACCTGACTCTGTTTTGGAGCCATTTGGGTACATACCAATACACTCAGCGGTACTTTAGGGAATGTCCATGTAAGCCTATCTTGCGGAATCTCTTCTAAAATGTTGATTATTATACAATATATTCTAGCATTCCTGAATCTGAATGTCTTCCTTCCTGGATTCCAGCGTGACTTTAGAAAGAGCCACAGTTGCAGTACTGCCTTCCAAAAATTAACGGATGATCTGCGCCTGAGCATTGATCATGATCATTTAACCATTCTCTTACTGCTGGACTTCTCTAAAGCTTTCGGCTCCGTAAATCATACGCTTTTATGCCAAAAAATAACTTCTCATCGTCCGCTGTTCGTCTTATTTGGAATTTTAGAAGCGGTAAATCCCAAAAGGTTTGCACAAACAAGTCCAGTTTCTCACTTCTATCTAAGGGCGTACCTCAAGGTTCTATACTTGGCCCTCTCCTCTTCTCTCTTCATTAATGATCTCCCAAAATAACTGAATTTTTGTAAAGCCCTGTTGTACGCGGACGATGTTCAAATCTACCTTAACTACCGGCTTGGCATTATTGAGGATTGTATTTGGCGAATCAATAAAGGACCTCGAGGCGTTATCTGGGTGGGCGAGAGGGGATTGATTGCAACTAAAACCTGACAAGTCTCAAGCAGTAGTCATATCTAAGAATGTTCTAAATACCAACGGATTTCCTGCAGTATTATTAAACCGTATCGTAATATCATTCCGTTTTGTGATAAGATAAAGAGTCTGGGGGTTTTCCTGGTCGGATCATATTAACTATATAATTGGCAAGGTCTATGGTAGTCTACGAAAACTTTGGTGTACGTCGAACTTTATACCCCTCCATACTCGCACGAAGCTTGCTAAATCTCTTTTAATGCCCTTAATAACAGTGCCCTTAATATAGTGACGTTATCTTCTGTAAACTCGATTCATTCTCGCAGCTAAAATTGAATGTAACATTCAATTCTATTGTCCGATACGTCTATAAAATCCGCCGATTCAATCACGCTTTATCATATTTTCGAGAATTTCTTGGTTGTTCTTTCTCGACCTATCTTAAAATTCGGCTTATCGTATTCATCTATAAACTCCTTGTTTCTGATAAACCGCAATGCCTCCGAGAAAAACTCACATTTCTTCAGTCTACTAGAACTAATAATTTACTTATGCCCCATTACTCGTGCGTTACGATCTAAACGTTTATTTTTCGTTCACGTCACTAGTTCTCTACTTGTAGATGTTAAGCGAGCTGGTGCTGTGAGAAAGTTCAGAAGGCAACTTTTGTTAATTTTTCAGCACCCTAGTTTTAGTCAATTTAGATAGTATAGTAGTAATGTCATTTTAACTTTTCAATTTCTCTTTTTTAAATTTTTTTTTCTTTTAAAGTATATATTCAACACCCCTTTTGGCCTATGTACATATGTAAAGACTTGTTCTTATTTGTACAAATATGTTTTTCTTTAAATAAATAAACAAATAAATAGATCGCCAAAGTGAACATTCGTTTTTACTATTATCGCTTATTTACGATGGATTTCTTCTTTAAATGATCACTCGAACAGCCCACAGCCTGTTGTTGGCCTTGGCTTCCTCCAGCATTAGCCTCCACGATTCTCGATCCCTGGCTCGACTATTCCACGATTCTCGATCCTTGGCGGCATTCTCCACAGATCACATCACCGAACTATCTTTGTCGGCTTCCGTTCTGCACCTCGTTGAACATGACCAATCCATCGTAGTCTGCTTATTTTGATCACTTTGACGTTGTTTGAAATCTTACTGATTTCGTACAACTCTGAGTTCTATCTTCTCCTCCAAATGCCATCAACCTGTATTCCTGTGCACATCGAACGTAGAATTTTCCTTTCAAATCTTCCTACCAATGCTTCGTCTGCCTTTTTCAATGTTCACACTTCCGAACCACTTCTGTCTTCCTTGAAATATTTCCGGACGCCGTCAGTTGCTTGCGTACACCAAAGCAGCATTTATTAGCCAGTGCTATTGGTCTGCTGATTTCAGCCGCTGTATCATTTCCTTTTGTTATAATCGTGCATGCAAACCCATCCTCTGCTTCTATATTGTAGGTGTCGATCGTTAAGTTTTGTCTGCTACTTCTGGCGATTTTTCTGCACATATACTTTGTTTTGCGCTCGTTTATCTCCAACCCGATTTTTTTTCGCTTGCTCAAGTGCTACAAAAGTCTCCTTCATGCTTCCAAATGATCTTCCAAGGATAACAATATCGTCAGCAGAGGCTAAAATTTGCACTGACCGATCAAAGATACACCGTAATGTGTTAATCGATGCATCTCTTACTGTTTCTTTTGGACCACGTTGAAGGAGGAGAGTGCGTCACCTTGCCTTAATCCTCTAATTGTTCTAAGGGGTAGGGATAATCCGCCATCAATTCTAACTCTTCACCTTGAATCTTTCGTCGCGATCTTCTACGGGGTGTTTTGGTATTCCGAGCTCTTCCATATCATCAAATAACTCACTACGGTTCACACTAGCGTAAGTATATTTGTAGTCGATGAATAACATGTGGATGTTAATGGTAAATTCAACAGCTTTATCTAGGGTTTCTTTACATCACTTCCACGGCGGCCCCGGTTAGAGAAGCGCTGCTTTGCCTGTCCAGCTTGGTGTCGCCGCCTAACTGTTGATAAAAAAAGTAAGACCGACACCCACAAACTATTCACTTGTGGTTGAACAAATTGTGATTTTCTATTTGTGCAAATACACTTACATTTAAGTTTCCTATACACACGGCTATGCAGTTTTGCTATACATTTTTAGAGACTTACAGTTGACTAATGGCCAAGTATTAAGAAACACTATGTAAACTCTTGTAAGAAAAAATTTCTGTTAATTTCTGAATAAACTATTTGAGTTGAGTTGAGTAGGGTTTCTTTAGATACAAATGGCTTGTTGTGTAGCATCCAAGACGAAAACCGCGTTGATGCTCTCCTATTATGTATTCTTGTTGTAGTCTATTATAGAATATACGTGAGCAAACTTTGTGTGTTGTGTTCAATAGCGCTATTCGTCTATAATTGCTGCAAGATAGACGGTCTCCTTTTTTGTGTAAGAGGCACACTATGCCCCTTTTCACTCATCAGGCATTTCTTTCCGTCTCCTGATTTATACTGTTATTTCATGCAGTTTTTGGATGGCTTCCTCTCCGCCTTACTTAACGAGTTCTGTAGGCCGCATGATCTATCTGATTTCTTGTTTTACCATCGGGCGATACCCAGGTCTCTTTATGTATCTTCTTTTGACAAAAGTAAGTTCCACCTACCATGAGTTGGTGGGAACTACAAAAGTCAACGAAAAGTTCACCATTCTTATTTGTAACTTGGATTTCCAATTGTTTGTTCAACGCCGGTGTTGTCACGGCCGATTTGTGCGTTTAAGTCACCCATTAATACAATGATGTCTCCCCTTGGAATAGAGCGAAAAACCTCATTCAGTTGCATCGTCTTTCATGTCATCTTCTGCGTCTTCAGTTGGAGCATAGCATTGGACTTCCGTAGTACTTCTTAGTCTGGTACGCAGGCGCACAGTAATAATCCTCTCAGAACCTGGTGACCAGCTAATGAGGCTGGACCTGGCTTCTTTGGTGAGTATTACGTCAACGCCACTCTTACGGCTTTCAGTTTCGTTTCTACCAGAATATAAGAAGGACTCACCGTTTGGGCAGATATGTTCCCCCGCATCGGGCCATCTGGTCTCGCTAAGTCCCATGATCTTGTTTTTTTTTACCGATTCATTGAGCTGGAAAAAGCTAGTGAAGTACACCGAAAAACATCCGGGAGCAGATGCTGAGAATGGGTGTGTTCCATCACCATCAGTAATCAGAAATCATAGGTAGAAATTGACCCTAATCATTGATGGACAATTGTTCGAATCCGTCAACAAATGATGGAATATGGGATATGTGTGATGTTAACAATATGGACTGATTGCAATAATCGATCGAGCTTGATGAAACACACCCTTGTAGATGTGTGAAAAATGGCCGCAATGACCCTGAAGGCCATCTACCAAAATCTTAAGCGGTACGAAGATTAAAGAAACGGCATTAGCTGGAGAGTTTTGTAAAGCTAATGCTTAACCCGGCACAAAACCAAGATCGCGAAGTAAATTCTGATTGAACACAAGCAGAGACAGCGCCTTCATAAGTGGATATGATCCATTTGCACCGGGCGCAATTTCAGAAATTAAGACTTAAAAAATAAATTTAAACTTGAAGAGCTGATGAGGGCGCAATATGGAGTACCGCACCGGGCGCAACAAACCAAGCACCGGCCCTGACCATAGAGGTACTTATTTTGCTGAAAAGTGCAGCGCTAAGGCCTTCAGCAGGACCTTCTACGATATCATAGTTTTCTAAGTAGACGAGATCTAAGAAACAATCTTATAGACTGGCTGTGAGAAAAATCATCTAGCTCGAGTTGGGCTGAGATGGACCACAGCAACAGGGTATCGCACTCCTTATACAATATTGCCGACTTTGGACGGCAAGCGTTCAAAATCGCTTGATCAGTTGGACAAAAACGAGACAAGCCATATAGTGAAGGTGCTGATCGGATATTGTCCCTTTGGCCCGCACTCCGAAGGATTGGAACTTCCCTACAACGACTTATGCTAAAGGTGAGGTAATGAATATGAGGAAGAAACTGTCTTCCATCCTCTCTGTGCATGTCCCGCCCTCGCAAGGAAAAGAGGGACCTTCCTCGGCTCACGTTTCCTTGGTGGATTGAAATCCTGCAAAATCCTGGAGCTCGACTTTTGTCGCTTTATCAAAAGCTTCAAATGGCTTGAAATGGCCAGAACTTTGTCTCAACACTAGGGCCCCCTATTGGAGGAGCAGCGATTTCCACCTAAACTAACCTAGAAAGTACATAGTACTGCGTAGCTTGATTATCGGACACTGTCAAATCACCATCACTATAGATTATGGGACGACCACATGCAGGCTTTGGTTAGACGAGGATGAGTCTTCATATTTTTTGCAAGATATTCCATATTCTGCAATAAGCCAAGTGATGAGTATGTTAAAGCTGCAACCTTATTTGAGGTACATATAAAATGAAGCAGAATAACCTTTTGGAATGCCGTGAATTCTATCATATAAACAAATATAAAAAAAGCGCTAGTCGCACGTTTACTCGAACGGCCTCAGCCCATCAGAACGTTTACTTTTGCCACTGAACAGGAGCTGGCTTGCGGGATTATGCTCACACCCGACCTCAGATACAGAGGGAATGAATAAATGTCGTCTATGTGAGATAAATACGAAGAGGATGGGATGGGCCATGCTGCTATGGGGAATCGAACCGCAAACCTCTGTGATAGCACTCGGTCGCACAAACCCCTCAGGCCACAGAGTTAAAATTAAGAATTCACTTTTTCTGACCTATTTATCCAAAACGCACACTTAAGAACAACAAAACAAATTATCACATAAATTAATTTTTATGTTATTATATTTATTTATATAATAAATCGCATTTTAAAGAGGTAAATTAACCTTACCAACCAAATCCTTGACCTCCAGCGCCAGCATTGAATTCGAATCCACCTGTTGTAAAGCATTTTGTTTTCATTTTAGTTTTCAATAATTTTGAGATTCATAATCGTTTACTCCACCTTGGGCTCCTGCTTGGCCGCCAGCATCACCTCCAGCTCCTGCACCTCCTCCTGCATTAACTCCGAATCCTCCTCCTACTTGACCTCCTCCACCACCATCTTGGGCCATCTAAATCCAAAATCGAATTTAAAGTTTTGTTAAAATTCACAAAATTTTGATTGTTTTACCGCGACGGATGAAAATAGTGCACAAGCGACGAGGACGACCAAAAATTTACTCATTTTGTTAGATAGTTGCTGTTACACTAGGCTTCGTGTTGACAATGATAGTCATGAAGTCATCTCCCGGCTTTTATACTGCACAAATTCCGAAATATTTAGGAAAAATACCTAAAAAATATGGCTATGATACAAGGTAATTATTTCCAATCCATACTAATTTGCCTAAACGCGCACAAAAACTCGGAAACGTGCAACTCAAACTCTAAAATTAAGTGATTATGGATGGAATGGAACGAAATGAGGTACTTCATTTTAAAAACGCACTTATCTTTTAGAGCGCAAAAATGTGTTAAATGAGATCTCAGAAAAAAATATTAACAATTCTAGTTTGATCACATTTTTTGTTAACTTCCCAGTATAGGAAGTTATTGTAATCGGTCCGAAAATCGAAATCAAAAATTTCAACGTATTTTCATCTTTCAAGGTCCCAGGAGCATTTTAAGCAAAAAATTGGGAGGAAGTATGTGTGTGTGTGTGTGTGTGTATGTGCGTACGGATGTGGTCATTTTTTCCTGCACGATATCGCGCGAACCAAAACTGATATCGAGTTCGTTGAGGTGTCGTTCGAAGCGTATTAACCGAAATATGATCTGAAAAGATTTTCATGAAATTCGGTTCAGCCGTTTTTTTGTTTAAGCGACGTAAGTGATTTTTGTACCTGTATGATATCGCCGGAACCACGAAAGATATTGACTTACTTGAGGTGCCGTTCGAAGCGTATTAGCGACAATATAATCTGAAAAGATTTTTATAATATTCGGTCCAGCGGTTTTTTGGTTTAAATGACTTAAGTAATTTTTGTACCTGCACGATATCGCGCGAACTATAAAAGATATCGACTTAGTTGAGGTGTCGTTCGAAGCGTATTAACCGAAATATGATCTGAAAAAATTTTCATAAAATTCGGTCCAGCCGTTTGTTTGTTTAAGCGGCGTAAGTGATTTTTGTTCCTGCACGATATCGCCCGAACCACGAAAGATATTGACTTACTTGAGGTGCCGTTCGAAGCGTATTAGCGACAATATAATCTGAAAATATTTTTATAATATTCGGTCCAGCGGTTTTTGGTTTAAATGACTTAAGTGATTTTTGTACCTGCACGATACCGCGCGAACTAAAAACTATATCGACTTCATTGAGGTGCCGAAAAACATTAATACATCAATTTTATATACATTTTCGTCATCCTAATCTTGTAAGTGCGCACATTTAGTTTGACATTTTAGCGAAAATATTGATAAACAATTGTGACAAATTCTCAGTATTATAGATATTCTATATTGCCTATTGTTCATTTATTATTTAAAATATCCAATCATATATTCAACATCCATCATACTGGGAAGTTGATCGTGTGGACCGAAAGGGTCGAACCCACATCCCAACTAGTTTTTACTCGTTGTCGAAGTTATTATTATTATTAACTTCCCAGTATAGGAAGTTATTGTAATCGGTCCGAAAATCGAAATCGAAAATTTCAACGTATTTTCATCTTTCAAGGTCCCAGGAGCATTTTAAGCAAAAAATTGGGAGGAAGTATGTGTGTGTGTGTGTGTGTATGTGCGTACGGATGTGGTCATTTTTTCCTGCACGATATCGCGCGAACCAAAACTGATATCGACTTCGTTGAGGTGTCGTTCGAAGCGTATTAACCGAAATATGATCTGAAAAGATTTTCATGAGATTCGGTTCAGCCGTTTTTTTGTTTAAGCGACGTAAGTGATTTTTGTACCTGCACGATATTGCCCGAACCACGAAAGATATTGACTTACTTGAGGTGCCGTTCGAAGCGTATTAGCGACAATATAATCTGAAAAGATTTTTATAATATTCGGTCCAGCGGTTTTTTGGTTTAAATGACTTAAGTGATTTTTGTACCTGCACGATATCGCGCGAACTATAAAAGATATCGACTTAGTTGACGTGCCGTTCGAGGAGTATTAACCAAAATATGATCTGAAAAGATTGTCATAAAATTCGGTCTAGCGGTTTTTTTGTTTAAGCGGCGTAAGTGATTTTTCTACCTGCACGTTATGGCCCGAACCACAAAAGATATTGACTTACTTGAGGTGCCGTTCGAAGCGTATTAGCGACAATATAATCTGAATTTTTTTTTATAATATTCGGTCCAGCGGTTTTTTTGGTTTAAATGACTTAAGTGATTTTTGTACCTGCACGATACCGCGCGAACTAAAAACTATATCGACTTCATTGAGGTGCCGAAAAACATTAATACCTAATCTTGTAAGTGCGCACATTTAGTTTGACATTTTAGCGAAAATATTGATAAACAATTGTGACAAATTCTCGGTATTATACATACCGTTGGTTTACAAGCAGAATTCACTAAGTACAATTTTTCAAGTTTTCAGTTTTTTATACTAAAGTAAGTCTTATAATGCCAACTTTATACTGGCAATACCTTATAGCCCACACACTAATATTGTTAAGGTTTTTAGGGGGTTAGTTTCGGATTTACCTTGTCCATAATGACACAAAACTACCAAATCATTTCTGCCAAAACTCACTAATTCGTTGCGTTTTTTTATTTTAATCTAAAAATCCAGTATTAGAATTAAATAATTATTTCAATTCTTTTGTAAACTAAACTAAGAAATCTAAAAAACAATGTATACTGAGCCGATTACTATTATATGCCATTACAAAATTTGCAGAGACACAAACATCTTAAATATCGATTTACTAAAAACTATGGTTTTTGACTTAGTGAGTTCTGCTTTTAAACCCACGATATATTCTATATTGCCTATTGTTCATTTATTATTAAAATATCCAATCATAATATTCAACATCCATCATACTGGGAAGTTGATCGTGTGGACCGAAAGGGTCGAACCCACATCCCAACTAGTTTATTTTAATTCCATGTACACAAGATAGAATCTTATAACTAGGACATTTATTAATACATCGGTAGGGTAGGAGGATATGAAAGAGTAATAAAATAAAGAAAAAAAATACATAAAAAATAAAAAAAAAACTACATAAAAAACACATAATTGAAAAAGTATAACAGATAAATAGCTTAAAAGAAAGAAAATTTATAAAAGAAAACTCGAATTTGCGCTTTAAACAACCCCGTTAGAGATATGATGGAAAAGACTGGAGATCAACTAGAAGACAATTCCAAAGCAACGCCGCGAAGACAAAGAAAGAACGTTGTCCAGTCAAGGTACGAAATTGTGGAATAATTAAATTATTATTTCTGAGAGATTGTGAGGGTATTACGAATTGGTTAAGGTAAGCCGGTTTACGGTGATACAGGATATCATGGAGTAGACGCAGGAGTCTGTACTCCCGATAGTCACTGAAAGAACAACCAAGGATAGAATTAGAGTAGGGAGATTGTATGTTCATAACGACGAAGTTTATGGACAAATCGTACGCAGTCGTTGAAGGCAATGTTAAGCTTACGGGCGCAGGAAGAGTCAAGAGAAGGGAAAATAGACAGGCCATGCATTAGGTGGGGGAGCAGTAACGCTTTCATTAAACTCATACGCAGAGAGCTAGTCAGCAAACTAACGTGAAACCTAAGTTTCGACAGCTGACCATAGGTTTTCTGAACAATGAAGCTAATGTGATCGCAACATGTTAAACTACTATTCAAGATTACACCAAGATTGTTCACTTTATCAACGCGGGCGAGGGGAACTCCATTTAAAGCAATATCAGATACATTAGGACAGTTAAAGGCGGAGTGTGAGAGAAACATGCATTTTGATTTCTGAGGATTAAGTAGTAGATGGTTCAATGTCGACCAAAAGGAAACAGATCGGCAGATCTGCGTGAAGTTTCTCCAAACTACTGAGGAATTGAGGATATATAAATTTGAACATCATCTGCATACATGTGAATCTTGGAATCTTTGACTACAGAAGGAAGAGTCATTAATGAAAATCCCGAATAGAAGCGGACCAAGGATGGACCCTTGGGGCACACCAGCGTGAAGAGCAGCAATTGAGGAAGAATTGTTACCGAGCAGAACTTTCTGGGAACGAATGGTTAAGAAACTATGACGAATCAGTTTAAGGGCAGGAAGCAAAAGCTTTTGAGAAATCGAGCAACAATAAGCAGCAAATGTGATGTTGGTCAAGTGACTTTCGAATATCAGACGTCACTTTTAGGAGGGCAGTTTCACAGCTATGGCGTTTGCGAAAGCCAGATTGCCATTCGTTAATGAGTTGAATTCGTACACAAAACTCGAGTATTTGGGCAACAATAAGCTTTTCAAGAATCTTAGCCAAAAAGGGAAGTATACTGATGGGATGGAAATCCCCGGGGGTGGCAGGGGATGGGCGTTTAGGAATAAGCGTGATTAAAGCAAGTTTCCATGACGATGGAAACTTAGAAACTGTGTGGCATGTGTTAAAAATGTGGGTCAGAACCGGCAAGAGACAATGTATAAGCATATTTAGGAATCTAGGAGATATGTATATTGTCACTACCAGTCGCTTGTGACCTAACTGTTTTTAGTGCAGATATAACCTCAAGGTAATCAACACAGCGGAAGCAAAAGCCATCAGGAGATGAGTCAGGGAGGGTATTAACCTAGGCAGTCGTCTGTTTTCCAATAAAATGTTGATTGAGGCTTTTTGGGCAAAGATTATGAGCCGCAGAGTTATTTTTAGAATGCACGCCTAAGGACCGTAAGTTATTCCAGACAGTTTTAGCTGGAAGCGAAGGATCAAGCTTACGAGCATAATAACTTCTCTTAGCCTCCTGGATTTTGGAAGTGACAATATTCCGGATACGTTTGAAAGAACGAATGGCAGTAGCACTTTTAACTTTTTTAAACCACCGATAAAGAATAAAGAAATTCCCGTTCAGCAAGAAGTTCACGCTTAGGAAATTTTTGAAATGTTGACATAATTCGAAACCACCCACCCCTGGGAAAAAATTGTTAGAAGAAATTCTCATTGAAATTCAAGAATATTACATATTTTATTTATTATATATTAATATTTTTTTATTTCTGAACTTTACAATCATCTAATTTTTGCAATTCGTTGTGTACTAGTATTAGTTTATGTATAAGAAATTAACAACGCTCGAAAATCTTGAGTTTTACATTTGCAAATTAAAAGAATGCTAAAACCAACGACGCTTAGCTGAGAACGACTTGTTATCGCTCTGATTACCGCTAGGCTGTTTATTCGCCCTTCCTATCATTCATCGGTCGTAATTTAGGGCGCTGTGCCCGATAATCGACCCAACAAGTGCCCTGACATTATTCCTGCTACGCCATAGCAATTCTTTACCCTTGTGAGGAGATGGCACAGAAAGGCACCGGTTAGAGTTGACCAGTCGTCGCGTTCATAGGTGCAAATGGTGCACTTGCACCGGCCGCAATAGGCGTTTCTGTGACTTCATTTTCATATATTAAAGGAATTATCTCACGAATTATTTTACCATTCTATTTTCTCGATTCAGTAAGTCTGTCGCCGATTCATGTAGGTCCCGTGGGCACAAAAAAGTTACAATATTTCTTCTCCTGCACTTCATCCTACAAGAAAAAACGGGGAAATTTTATTTCCCCTCGTGCAGATGAGATGTTAGGTTCGAGATTTTCATAAAATATCTGCTCATGTTAGAAGAGGTAAATGAACGAGGAGAATTTCTATTGTCGTTCATTAAAATTGAAAAATGAACAAGTGAGGGGCGCAATATGACACACTGCACCGGGCGCAAAAAAACCCAGCAACGGTTCTGAGTTCAGCCGCGGAGCTCCTGAACCTGAATGTTCCATCAAAGTATTCGAAGTTCTTTACAGTAAGCTGGTGGATGCCTTAATAGCTATAATGGCTCTGGGCCGATGAAGGCAATATCAGAGCACTGTTTATCCAGGGCATCCGCTTTTTCATTGTCTTCTTTGAATTTTGCCTAAATCGGTTATAAATCCCTTAAGCGCCGTTCGGTGCAACCAAACTAAAGCTCCGTAAATTACTATGGATCTAATGATGGTGGTATATATCCAGTGCATGGTTTTCGGTAGCAAACCACATGTGGAACCATAAGATCTGCGTGGCCTCCACATCAGAGAGTCCATGTCCAGCTGGTTCCACTTGAGTGAGAATCGAGCTTCACTCCTAAATATTTGGCTTGTTGTGAAAAGCCTATAGTTCTGCCTGCGAGTGTAGGCTTCGAAAGTCTTGGTAGTGATCGTTTTCTGATGAAAGAAACCAGACTCGTTTTGTCGGGATTGACTTTTAGTCCTAGGCTAATGCACCATCTAGAGAGCAGATCTAGTACCTGCTGCAGTGGTATTCGAGGAATTAATGTGTAACAGAGGTTCACCACTCAGACTATAATCATTCGTTCTAAACGACGCACCGCTACGCAAGAAACCTGAGTCCACCCTACCATTCAGTAGCCGGTGAACGAAAATAACGACAGCAACCTCTTGACGCTTATGGAGAGAGTTTAAGTTGATTAATTTAAACCTGTTCTCTTAAGACGGAAGAATAAGAGGGTTATCCCAAGGAAGGCGGCTGAGTGCAAATCAGACAAACTTCCTTTGAACTGATTCGACTCTTCCAATCTCCTCCACACCTGGGAGGCATACTCGAGTAAAGGCCTGACAAAAGATATGTACATGGGGTTAATGATGCGGGGGTGGTTGAATTCCTCCCAGCTAGCACAGATTTAAATTTGTAACAAATTTATGTTACAATTATGTCGAAATCCAGTTTGTTTAAACAAATGTAGTCACATGTAAATTGTATTATTGTTTCGAATTAGCAATTTGCAACAAATCATCGGGTTCAGTTACACTACAGTTTTAAATTTGTTACGGGAAAATGCACTTGTTGTTAAATGGTTCCATAAAAGTTGCAAAAAAATATGTAATATTTAAATTAAATTAAAGTTATTAAAACATTTCCTTTTGTAGCACATTTCAAAATTGTTATTATATTGTAACTGTCACAAATAGAGTAACTAGTTAACAACCTTAAAGTGGCTTAGTTGTTGTAAGTTTTTATTAAGTCAGTGCTACATTTTAAATGTTCAAAACGCTGCAGGGAGGTTTTTGTTCAGATACAAGGACTTGGAAAAATAGCTGTCAAAAGGCTTCATGCTCGCCATATTTTTCATGATTCTCTCTTTTTTCTACACTATGCAGTTTTATTTAAAGAAACCAATGTTATTTTATATTGTATTTTATATTTCTTATAGCCATTTTTTAGCGCAAAATGACACTAGGAACTTAAAAAAATGAAGTTAGCTGTAGTTTACAGATTGCCATGCTGATAAAAAAAATCGAAGTTTTCTCTATTTTCCCAATTATTTTCTAAATTTAATGTTTTTGAGTGGCGCGTGAATATTCCAGAGGTAAAATACCCATATTCATCAACAAAATGGCATTCGCTTTATAATTTTGGAGTAAAATTCCGCAATTTGTCAATTTTAAAGTAGTTAATGAGTAATGTGTCTTTTTATTTCATTCCATTATGACATTTGAAACACATTTAAAACTGCGCTGTGCTTTGTTGTTAAAAATATGTATATAATATAAAGAATTATAACTTTTCCGGATGTTCAAAATGTTTCATCTTGTTGTATGCAACTTTAGTTTGTGGCAACAACACATTTAAAACATAGCCACAGCACATTTTTCGCCTCGTTGCGACCAAAGTTGTTACAAAATAAACAATAAAGATCTGCTTTTTCAGTCGCAATGGAGCTACAGTCGCACTACATATCTTATCTTGCGACTCTTTTACATGTTAGATTAACTCCATTGCTACTCGTTTGTGCTAGCTGGGCTTAGACCATCTTTTTATAAATAACAGTACTAAGCTGTCCTCGGAAGAGATATAATTTATGTGAGTAGAAAAATCCAGCTTACAACCAAACCTAACCCCAAGATCAGTTACACACTTTACGCGAGAGATTTTGTTGTCAAGAAAAGTATAGTCATAAATTATCGGACCACGTTTCCTACAAAAAGTCATGACCTCGAACTTGCTAATATTAAGTACCAGGTTGTTACTAAAACACCAAGAATAGAAAATGAAAGAAGAAAGAATGTTCTGGGATCACCATACAGTTTGTCTTTCATATTACTGAAGTATTCCTTGTAGAGAGCTTCGGAGAAATTGGCGTGAAATTGGTCATAAGTCATAACAATTAATAAAGACCCTTACTTACTTATTCCCCTTTAATCCCTTATGGATATAAGGCGGAAACAGTTGCCCTCCAGCGGACTCTGTTTTGTGCGACAGCTCTTAGCTCCGCCCAGGATCTCCTCGGGTTCTGCTAATCACGTTGTTGTAGAACTTCCGACTCAACGGGATCCTTGGGGATTCCAGTCAAGGACCTGTTTGTCACGATTCTCTTTTTCGCGTCGCAAAGTGGGGCTAATTAAATTCCATTGTGTCCGCCTGATTTGGTCGACTATCCTTTCTTGGCTGGCACGGCGCCATAGTTCTTCATTTGATTCTATCTTGCCAGCGGATTTTTAGGATACGACGCAAGCACCTGTCGATGAAAACTTTTAGGCGCCCTGCGAAAAATTGGGTTCGAAAGCGTACGAAAGAATTGCCTTATTGTAGGAGTTGAGCTGCCGCAGTTTGGTGTTAGTTGAGATCTGTGTTGATCTCCAGAACAGGCATGCTTATGCGCCTCGTGCTTTATTTATTCTGGAACTGACATCTTCTTCTGCCCCACCATTTTCGGCTATAATGCTACCGAGGTAGCAGAATTTATCTATCAGTTCCACGTCACGGTTATTCAGCGCTGTCCGTTCAATGGAGTTTGCATTTATCTTTTAGTTTTAATCGGATTTAGCCTTAAGCCTGCTGGACTACTTTCTATTGCCAAATTATTTAACACGTTTATGAGGTCCTGGTGTCTGTGGGCCAGCAAACCCCATTGTATGCCGCCTGCTCTACTATCTAGAGCCTGTCGTACTCCTGAACTCACCTCAAAGATGGCGGATAATTTTCCAATATGGAGAACACTGCATTTGAAATTGTTATATAGGGCTTTTATCAATTCGATTATTTGATCAAGCAGCTCTGCCTGCCATATAAATCTCCTATTGACCGAGTCGAACGCTTTCTCATAGTCTACGAAAGCAAGGTACAGGGGGGGGGGGGGGTGGTTCGTAATTCAGTAGACTGCTCCACTATGATTCTTAAGGTGTTAATATAGTCTATGCAGGAGCGGCCCTTTCTGAATCCAGCTTGATGTCTTCTAAGCGTTCGGTCTACTTCCTCTCTTAACCGAGGTAGTAATATATGGGACAAAATTTTGCCCACAGTAGATAATAAACAGATGTCTCTCCAATTTCCACATATTGTTAGGTCCCCCTTTTTTTGGTATTTTGACTATGATACTTTCCGTCTAATCCTCCGGTGTTCTAACCTTTTTCCAGAATTGGCTGTAGTGCTGAATCGGCTTTTCACAATTCTAGCGGGATGCCATCTTTTCCATCTGCTTCACCATTGGCCATCGCATGAATCGTCTACTATTTCTGTTTTGGATGCTTTCCCGAGTGGGGCGCATACATGATTGATGCGAATGATTTCTCAACCCAGCTACTCTACACTCCTTACTATTGTCTATAGCATGCGCCCCACGTTTTTTCGTTTAAAATCTTACAAATATTTTCATAGCTATTACAAATTCACGATCACAAATTTTCAGGACTATCTGTATGGTGTTAGGAATATATTTGAGGTTCTAAATCTGTATGGGGATAGGAGAAATTATTTTATACTTTTTAGTTCGTTTTAAAAACGTGCTATATTAAAAAGTTTTTTTTTTATCTAAATAATTATTTTAATTAATTTTGGACCTCATGGACTTCAATTCTCCTAATTTTTTTTATATTTCTTCTTCTGGTGGAAACTAAGAAAAAACCAATTTTTGGGATTTTTTTGGAATTCTATTTTTTTAGTGATAAATTTTCAAAAAACCGAAAATTGCAAAATTTTGATAAATTTTGAAAACTTTAAATTGCCCTAGTTCAAAAACTATTTGTCATAGAAACCTGAAAGTACCACCAATTTCTTCTAAGATTAAAACTTTTTTGGGCATTTTGAAAATTTTGTTTTTGGGATATCTCAAAATAATGTTTTTTTCAAAATTTTGAAAAAATTATATTTTGTGCATACAGTCTTAACTTACATATAAAGCTAAAATTAAGGATAGGACGACATTGGGATCATATTAAAATAAACGAAGTGTCTAAATCCACTGGAAAACGCGAAACGCGAAACGCAAAACGCGAAAACCCGGTAATTGAATTGATTTCCGAATAACAGTCATTTCGAATATTTTAATTGTTGTCCGAATGATTTCTTGTAGAATTTGAACTATTTTAGGTTAAGAAAAATAAAGGCGTATTTGGAAATACGCCTTTACAAACGTTGTAGCTATTTTGACAGCTACTTCCTAACCTTATAATTTTTTGACGGTTGTCATCAATTTTTTGTTAATTAAATTTTGTTAATAAAAATAATATTAGAAGAATTTCAATTTTGTTTATTAAAAGAAAAAACAAATATAACCAAAATAAAAATTTCGCGCGCGAGTTACATTCCCAGACTTTGCAAGCGGAAGTCAACCGACACCCCAAGACAATATTCGCCTAGAATATCTACAGTTCGTAGAAAATATAAATGAGCTAAAGAATGCTGGGAACTGCTCCATCAACAATTTAGCTGGAATAACGTCCAGCAAACAAACGAAGATGCAGGAGTAACATGAAACCTGAAATAATTTCATGTTCATGTACCTCTTTATCTATTAAGTTAATTTTTAAGTTTCAGTCTTGTATCTTTTAAATAACGGCTCGGTCGCTCTTAAGAGTAAATTTTATAAAATAAAGTTTGAACTATTCCAAAGAATAGAGTTTGTTTTCTTAAATATAACATATGTTCTTTTTTTTTCAGTTCTGAAGAACTGGTGTAAGTTTTTTATATTTTTTTAAAATAAACGTAAAAAACGTAAGTGGCGCAGTCGGAAACGGATTTAAATTAAGTGTATTAATAATAATACAAATTAGTGAACAGATAATATCAACAGAAAAATTTTCTTGTTAAACCTGATCAAAAGTGGTTAATAATCCCTAATTTCTATTATAACAAGAGGGAAGTTAAAAACAAAAAAAGTAATTTTCTACTATAAAACTGTGAAGTTGATTTAATCGAAAATTGAGTGATAAAAGAAAAATTAAGTGACAAAGTTCCTTCTACACTGCATTATGGCAAACCCCCAGGAAATGGCGATTTTAATGCAGTCGATACAACAACAACAAGGAGAAATTAATATGCTCAGAGATCAAATTAATGGGCAACTAGCCAGACAACAACAGCAGGGAAACAGCAGTCCGTTCCAGCTATCAGCGGACCAAATTTTGACGCATTTTCGACGCCTTAGGCCGTTCAATGGAAAAGACGACTACAGCTTAATTGAGTTCATAAAATCGGTAGACGATGTACTGGAAATTTGCAACAATGCCGACCTTCGACAATATGCCATCCGGATTGTTCTACATGAAAAAATTTTGGGCGATGCGAAAAGATGCATCCAACGATTAGGAGACAATTTAACTTGGGAAACAGCAACATCAGAACTGAAACTACACTTTCGTCCCCGCAAGGATTATTGTGAGCTTATTAACGAATGTAGGAACATAAAGGTAGGAAATTTAAGAGATCTTTTTGAGATAGTTAGAAATGTAAATTTTAAATTAAATGAGTTGTATAATTTTGAAGAAATTCTTGAGAGACCAACAATTTACTCACCCGAAAATAATGATAAACATCTTGTTGGAATTGTTATGGAGAAAGTTGATAGTTTAGTTCGCGGAAATTTTGAAAAGAATTCTACTTTAATCCAAGTTTATAAAAATTTGCAGAATTAAAACTTCTTGACGACGAACGAGCTATAGGTATTGCTCATAGGAAGCTTAGATATAATCCGAAAAATATTAGTTGTGATTTTAATAACCGTCAAATTAAAAATACAGTTCATAGAACACATAACAATTACAATACGCACTCATACAGACAAGAAATCGACTACAATAACGCAAATAAATATAATATGAATAATGCTAGTAAAAATAATTATTATAATAACAACAATCTTGGAAATATTTTAGAAACAATAATGGCTCAAATCGAAGAAATATAAATAGTGGGTCTGGACGATTTAATTCCTCTAGTTCAAATCGATATAATAATTTTAGTTTTAGTCGCGACGCAGAGCCGATGAAAGTAGAAAATGTACAAAAGCGAAATTTTCCCATAGAGCCTCAAAATCTACACTACCCATAGTGACTCTCACAATAGGTCACCAAAAATTCAAATGTTTGGTCGACTCCGGGTCAGAAACCAGCATAATCAAGCCCCAACTTCTTGAAAATTTTCCTCAGATAAAGCTTTTAAATCCTTTATACTATACCACAATTAACGGCACGAATATGATAGATCGGGAAATAATTACCCCATTACCAAAAGAATTTTTAACGAAAGGAACAATTTCTTGGAAGGTAAATCCACTAGACGGAAGGAAATATGATGCAATTATTGGTCTAAATCTATTAACCCCAATGAAGGTAAACGTAAATTTAGAAAAAAGGTAGTTAGAAATGTCCCAAAATATAATACTTTTCGAAGATAACTGTCCTTACGAAATCAACGAAATAATTATCCCTGAAAGTACCAATGAAAACGTTATACATACATTAAAATATAATAATCTAAATGAGGAAGAGTACAAATTAATTAAAAATTTACTGTTAGAATATCAAGAGCTTTTTTTTAAAGAAGGAAATACACTTTCCTTTACCCATGAAGTACAACACGAAATTATCACAACGACCAACAATCCAATATACTCTAAAATCTATCGTTACCCACAGATGCATGAAAAGGAAATAGAGAAACAAATTTCTGAAATGCTTTCACAAGGGATTATAAAAGAAAGCAACTCTCCTTATAATTCACCCCTATGGATAGTCCCAAAAAAACCCGACCATTCTGGAAAACAAAAATGGCGTATAGTCATCGACTATCGCAAGCTAAATGAGGTCACGGTCAACGACAAATTCCCAATTCCTAATATTGAAAATATATTAGACAAATTGGGAAAATCACAATATTTCACTACTTTGGATTTAGCAAAGGGTTTTCACCAAATCCTTGTTAAGCCCGAAGATAGAAAAAAGACAGCGTTTTCTACCCCAATCGGACATTATGAGTATATCAGAATGCCGTTTGGATTAAAGAACGCCCCGTCAACTTTCCAGAGGTTGATGAACTCCATCCTCAGGGAGTATATTAATAAAATCTGTGTGGTATACCTCGACGACATTTTGGTATTTAGTACATCTCTCGAGGAACACATTCTTAGTATTCGCAAAATATTTAACAGGCTACAACAAGCTAAACTAAAAATACAGGCCGACAAATGTAATTTTCTGTCTAAAGAAACAGAATACCTTGGACATATTCTCACACCTGAAGGTGTACGTCCAAACCCAATAAAAATCGAAGTTATTCAAAGCCTCAAACTTCCTAAGACTCAAAAGCAAATTAAATCCTTTCTGGGAATCACGGGATACTACAGAAAATTTATTAAAAGTTATGCCCAAATCGCCCAACCCTTAACCAAGTGTTTACAAAAAAATGCTCGAGTTAATTTAAATGATCCCAGTTATATCGCCGCTTTTGAGAAACTTAAAGAACTTATAACTAATCATCCCATTCTTAGGTATCCCAATTTCAATAAACCTTTCAAAATTATCACAGACGCCAGCAATTTTGCTATTGGTGCTGTTTTAACGCAAGATGTGTTCAACCCTGAACATCAACACTAAAACGTAGCAAACTGATGCACTGCACCAACATTTCAACATTTCTAGTACAATTCTTCTTCATCATAAAAGCGGAAGAACGGTCCTTTTTCTAAAAAGCACACTTGCGAAAAACCTCCAACGGAGACGGACATACATAGCTGCAGTCAAAATTGACAAAACTCTTCGTCACATTGTTTTCTTTTATTATCGGTTTTCATATACTTAAAATATCATTTTTGTAACAAAGTTTGTAGTGCTCGCATAATAGATTAAAATTAAACATTGTAGTGTTACTTTTATATAACAGAATATTCTTAATACTCGTGAATTCTAAATATTTTCAATTCTGTTAAAGTTCAATAATAAAAATATCATTTATAACGAAAAATCTAAGTGTGTTTTCCACTCATAAAAATCAAACTAAACATTGGTGCCGAAACCCGGGAATGCTGGTTCCCACAGTAAAAAATTATATACGGACATCATCAACAGGTGCGATAACGGACACATATTCCGCAAAGTAAAAGGAAACTAAATCCAATACAATTAATTGATTTGGATCCCGGTGAGTCTGTTCCAATTACTTTTATCATTACTAATCAATTCTGTGATATAAAATACTATCCATCATAAATTGTAATGATACACAAGTGACATAAATAAATTTTCATGCATAATTGTAATGGTCAAAACAATATAACAATTAACAAGTTCAAATTCTAGAAACTTTTGAGCGCAAAAGTGAATTTTCATGCGACCTCGTGCATGCATTGTAGTGAAGCCGGTGCTTATTGCGGTACTCGTAAGACAATAGATTCAAGTGAAGACGTGGAATCTAAAATCATAAAGTCGAAACCTGTATAATATACCGGTGCCTTAGTGAGTCGATTTAAAACGAAATTTTTCAAGGGCAAAATAATTTACACATATTGAGTGCATCTTAAAACCGAAATTTTTGTCAAGGACAAAAACAATAATTTATATTGAGATGCACTGAGGAATGCAATGTTCCGATTTTATATTTAACAGTACGATTGATGCAATAGAGACTTAACAGTTAACGGTTTGCTGATACACATACATTATATAAGACATTTAATTTTTAAAAATTTTCTTTTCATTATTATGATAATTATGATGATAATTATAATATAATTAAAATTACAGACTTTTCAGATATTTTTTGGTGTTGAATACATAAGACATTTTTATTAAAAGGGGTAACATTTATTTAGCATGTGAAGGCATTACGGCAATGTATTTTGATTTCAGACTTTTTTATACAGGTTAATCTTTCGAAGTGAATTTGAACAAACTATTTAAAATTATTCTTTATGTAAAATAAATAAAGTTTATTCCGGTTAACATTAGTTAATGTGCGGCGTTAGTGGAATCGTAATTACATGAAAATTTAGTCGTACCTGAATTATTCGAAAACTTTTCAAACCGTTTTAGATATTTGAATTATTATACTTTTGTCAATATGGAAAAGGCTAAGACAAAACTCACTCTAGTCAAAGATAGAATTGGAAAATTCATGACAAATTGTCTAAAGACTGGTAAAGAAAAACGAAGTGCGGAATTCTTAACTACACGCTTACAGTTGCTCGATAGATATTGGGCACAGTTTCAAGAAGCTTATGAGGAGCATTATGAATTAGCTGCAGCCGCTTTGCTGACACCAACCGCGGAAGAGGCTGGTAAGGAAATCGAAGACTTCTCAATTGTGGAATGTGAGTACATAGATGCTGCTCAGTGGCTAAAAGAGCAACTCAGTGCGTTGAACCCAACACATGATACTGTAGAACATGAGTTGTTTCAATCAACAATGCAATCACGGCCTCAAGCTGCTTCTCTAAAGCTGCCAAAAATAAATTTACCGTCATTCAGCGGAGCTTATCTAGATTGGCCTTCATTTCGCGACACGTATGTGACTCTCATTCATCAAAATGAATCTTTATCTGACGTAGAGAAATTACATTACCTAAAGTCCGCCGTAACCGGTGATGCTTCGAAGCTTCTACAACATTTCTCCATCACGAACAATAACTATACTTCAGCGTGGAAGACTCTCGTAGACAGATATGAAAACACAAGAGTTTTGGTGAATGTCAACTTGCAATCACTTGTCAATCTACAACCGATGACCTCTGAGTCTCCACTAGAACTCCAGCGCGTCGTCGATACATTCAAGCAGGCAGTACGAGCCTTAGAAAATTTAAATCGTCCAGTGGCCCATTGGAATGATTGGCTCACATATTTTCTCGCCAATAAGCTTGAACCTACCACTAGGAAGGATTGGGAAACTTCACTTAGTTCCTCAACTGAAGTGCCTACTTTCAATTATCTGACGGAGTTTCTGGAAAGGAGATTGCAAGCTCTCAGTGCCATCAAGCACACACATACTGCTGAGCGAAGGAGTCCTGCAGCGTCTAAGCAAAATTATCCAAGGTCAATAGCGAGGATCCATCATTCGTCAACTCGACATCCCAAGTGTGTACTTTGCCAGGATAAACACATTCTTCTGTTCTGTCCGCAGTTCAAGTCAATGACTATAGACAATCGCATCGATCTACTGCAACGAAAGCGGATTTGCAGCAACTGTCTCAACCCAGCGCATAGTTTAGCTTCTTGCCCGTCGATAAAGAGGTGTAAAATCTGTAACCAGAAGCACCACACAATGACACATCGGCCTGTTCATGACCCAACGACATCCAACGTCCTTACACCGATAATCCCTGCCAACGATCAGACCACGTCAACGCGGGTTCACCTATCGAACTATAGTCGAGGGACAACATCAGTATTACTACCCGATTAAAAATAATTTCATGGTTAATTTCCTTACTAGCACGCACGCGCCCGCAGCTAGCACGCATAGCGAACAAACAGGCACGCCACAAAAGTACGTACTCTCCCGCCACAGGCACGCACGCTCCCGCCACAGGGATACACGCTCCCGCCACTGGCACGAAAATCTAAAAATTTGTTCGCTTGAGGGATGCACTCTCCCGCCACAGGTATCCACTCTCCCGCCACACGCACGAAAATCTCAAAATGTGCCTGATGACGACTTTACATACATATATAATACTCTTCTCCATCTTTTTTAAGAGGCGTGGAATTTTTATTCTAGGAAAAAAAAATTTTTTCTTTCATTTTAAATTTTAGTTTCGTGCGTACCAGCTGCATGCTAGCTGCGGGCTAGTGTTATTTTCACTCAGGCGTGCATGCTAGCTGCGGGCGCCGTGCGGGCTAGCGCATGCCAGCTGCGTGCTAGCTGCGGGCGAATTTCATTTTTACTCGTGATTTATAATATTCGTGCGTACCAGCTGCATGCTAGCTGCGGGCTAGTCTTCCGGCGTGCATGCTAGCTGCGGGCGCCGTGCGGGCTAGTGCATGCTAGCTGCGTGCTAGCTGCGGGCGAATTTCATTTTTAATCGGGTAGCAACAGCAGTGTTACTGATCGAGTCCAAAGACGGTCGAACTTTGAAAGTGCGCGCCCTGTTGGATCAAGGATCTGAATCAAGTTTTATCACATCAGCACTGGCAAACTTATTGAATTTACCGAAGCAGCATACCCACATTTCAGTACTAGGAGTGAATGAATGCGAAGCCGCTATCGCAAACACCGTCGTTTTCCATGATGTACTGTCACTACACACCGATCATCGATATTCTGTCCAATCCTTGGTCTTACCAACTTTGTCATCCTTAATGCCTGCTCGGCAAATAATCCAACAAGATTGGCCTCACCTACTTGGCTTGCCACTAGCAGACCCAGAGTATGATCACCCTGCATCTATCGACTTAATATTGGGAGTCGACGTATATTCAAGGATACTCTTGGAAGGAGTGCGTGTAGGCCCACCTGGAACGCCTACCGCTCAATTAACTACACTTGGATGGATTCTCTCTGGTCCAGTTAATAGCTCAGTATCTCCTCCTAGCTGCACCCTCACCTTACACACGTCGACGTCAGAAGTCTGTACATTACTGAAAAGATTCTGGGAATTCGAAGAGATGCCTACTTCACACATCCAAACTCCTGAAGAAGAATACTGCGAAGAATTCTTCCATCAAACTCACACCAGAGACTCGAATGGAAGGTACGTCGTTCGTCTACCTATGAAGTCTTCAGCTAAGGCACTAGGGTCCTCAAGAAACGCTGCTATGTCATGCTTGCTAAGGATGGAGAACAAATTAGCAAGTGATCCGCAGCTTAACACACTCTACAAAACTTTTATGACCGAATATCTTCAATTAAATCATATGGAGGAGGTGATGGATGAATCAGCTGACCATCCTACATACTATTTACCTCACCATGGGGTACTTAAACTTAGCAGCACAACCACGAAGTTACGGGTAGTATTTAACGCTTCGCTTGAAACCAGTTCGCACGTGTCACTGAACGATATCCTTCATACAGGACCCAAGTTGCAAAATGATGTGACTGCGATTATAATGAAGTGGCGCCTATACCCTTATGTACTTACAGGGGATATGGAGAAAATGTACCGCCAAATATGGGTAAATAAGAATGATACTGATCTCCAGCGAATTCTTTGGCGATCTTCCACAGCAGAACCAGTAAAATGTTATCGGTTACGTACTGTCACATACGGAACG
Organism: Thereva unica; assembly: GCA_949987705.1. Classification (NCBI taxonomy): domain Eukaryota; kingdom Metazoa; phylum Arthropoda; class Insecta; order Diptera; family Therevidae; genus Thereva; species Thereva unica. The sequence goes on from CATLJY010000624.1 coordinate 136,812, forward strand.
GCATGTGCGCCTTATCTTGCTTGTAAAACACTTCGACAGTTAGCAGATGAGTACTCTTCCACTTACCCGTTAGCAGCCAAAACAATTAAAGAAAATTTGTACGTCGACGATGCTCTATTTGGAGCTTATAATGAGGTAGAAGCTCGACATCTTCGACAGGAGCTCTGCGCACTTTTGGAAAATGGTGGTTTCAAGTTGCGCAAATGGCAAGCAAACGCAACCTCGCTACTAGAGGATATTCCAGTAGAAGATCTAGCTTTGCCGGATGCACTCAAGGTCGTTAACGACGAAACCATAAAGACTCTAGGCATTGAGTGGAACCCCTCAACTGATGTTTTTAGTTTTCCCATTTCTCTACCGAGCTCATCGCCTGCAACTAAGCGAACCATACTCGCTGACATCAGCCGTCTCTACGATCCGCTCGGATGGCTGGCACCGGTCATCATCACTGCCAAGATCTTCCTGCAACAGCTATGGTTGGCAAAACTGGATTGGGACGATCCACTCCCTGTCGAGCTAAATCACACGTGGAGTAACTACAAACGCGAACTACAAGAACTGTCGGAAGTTCGAATCAATAGATGGATAGGTATGACGCTCTCATCACTGCAATTGGAATTACATGGGTTCAGCGATGCGTCCCTTTCAGCGTATGGTGCTACAGTATACCTAAAAGTCATACGTGATCCAGACAACTGTCAAGTCTCCTTAATCGCCGCCAAAACTCGAGTAAGCCCTTTGAAGACTATTTCCTTACCTCGATTAGAACTCTGCGGAGCAGCTCTGCTGGCAGATCTCGTATTGTACATTCAATCAACTTTGGATCTCAAAGAAACCCCTGTACATCTATGGACTGATTCAACTATCGTCCTGGCCTGGTTGAAAGAGCATCCATCAAAGTGGAAGGTTTTCGTGGCGAATCGAGTATCTCACATCCATCAGAAACTACCTAACGCTATATGGCATCATGTGCAGTCTGCACAGAATCCTGCTGATTGCCTCACTCGAGGCTTGTCGCCGTCGGAACTTATACACCACAACTTGTGGTGGTCAGGACCACATTGGTTACGCCAAAATTCTGCCGGCTGGCCCACACACCAAGAACAACACATTGATGACTCTCCTCATAACGAATTACAGAAGCGTACTGAAAAGATCCATACATTCTCGGCAGTTGCTGACGACTTCTTGGTACGCTGGTTAAACCGTTACTCAAACTTGACGAAACTCGTCAGAATTACCGCCTACTGTCAACGTTTCGTACATAACTGCAAAAATAACTCATCACGAAATCGCAACGCACTAACTTTAGAAGAACTAGAACGAGCGCTCGTCAGGTGGATCAAGATAATCCAACATTGGGACTTTCCAGACGAGATAAGCTGCTTGAAGAAAGGAAGGAATATATCAGCAAGAAGCAAGTTACTAAGTGTCACCCCGTTCCTGGATGACAACGACGTCCTACGAGTCGGTGGTCGCCTAAAACGAGCTCCGCTTCCTTACGATGAGAAATTTCCCATCATTCTTCCTAAAGACAGCCACTTTACCCGACTAGTAATTCGATATTCGCATGTGACCACTTTGCATGGGGGAGTGCAAGCTACCTTGCACCATACTCGAAACCGATACTGGATATTGAAGGGTCGAAGCGCGGTGCGCCAGTTGGTGAGAGGCTGTGTAACGTGCTGCCGCTACCGAGCAAATACGAAGAATCAGATAATGGGAGACTTACCCGCTAATCGCTTGCATCCAACAAAGCCGTTTCTAATAAGCGGGGTCGACTTCGCAGGGCCATTCTCCGTCAGGCTGCTCAAAGGGCGAGGAATTAAAACAACAAAAACTTACGTTTCTGTTTTCGTGTGCTTCGCGACAAGGGCAATCCATTTGGAGCTAGTCATGGATCTAACCTCAGCCGCTTTCATCGCTGCGTTCCGACGTTTTGTCAGTCGCCGAGGACGGTGCGCCAAACTCTACAGTGATAACGCTGGGAATTTTGTCGCAGCGGATAAGGAGTTAACTCATCATCTTAAGCAAACAACTTCAGATTCATCCGGTATACAACAGACGTTCATCAGAGAAGGAACGGAATGGCATTTCATTCCCCCCGCCGCACCACACTTCGGCGGATTGTGGGAGGCGGGCGTAAAGTCCTTCAAGCATCACTTCAGGAGAATCGCTGGCTCACACACATTGACACTAGAGGAAATGCTGACCTTGCTTGCACAGATTGAAGCGTGCCTAAACTCTCGGCCTCTACATGCTCTTAGCGAGGACCCAGATGACTTAACCGCCCTTACTCCCGGGCATTTCCTGGTTGGAGAGCCTATACTATCCGTGCCAACTCCAAGCACCATAAACACTCCCATAAACAGATTGTCCCGTTGGCAATTGGTCCAAAATATGAAGGAGCAACTCTGGTACCGGTGGAGCAAGGACTACATGCACAGCTTGCAGACTCGATCCAAATGGCAACGAGAGGAAACTTCCGTACAAATTAACGACTTGGTTCTCATCAAGGACGAGAACACCCCACCCTCACGATGGCCACTAGGCCGTATCACTCAACTACACCATGGTGAAGACGGACGCGTACGCGTGGTGACAGTCCGACACCGGACAGGATATTTTAAGCGTCCTATAGCCAAACTGTGCATGCTTCCAATCACTAACAAAGAGAACTAACCACATGTTTAACAATATTCATACACTTTACTTAATTATAGGTTCTTCCGACTCCAAAGCCCTCATGGCGGGCGGATCATTCTACCCGACGGTACTATATCGTGTTACTACACGAGGCGGGCGGAATGTTCAACCCTGAACATCAACACTAAAACGTAGCAAACTGATGCACTGCACCAACATTTCAACATTTCTAGTACAATTCTTCTTCATCATAAAAGCGGAAGAACGGTCCTTTTTCTAAAAAGCACACTTGCGAAAAACCTCCAACGGAGACGGACATACATAGCTGCAGTCAAAATTGACAAAACTCTTCGTCACATTGTTTTCTTTTATTATCGGTTTTCATATACTTAAAATATCATTTTTGTAACAAAGTTTGTAGTGCTCGCATAATAGATTAAAATTAAACATTGTAGTGTTACTTTTATATAACAGAATATTCTTAATACTCGTGAATTCTAAATATTTTCAATTCTGTTAAAGTTCAATAATAAAAATATCATTTATAACGAAAAATCTAAGTGTGTTTTCCACTCATAAAAATCAAACTAAACAAGATGGTCATCCCATTTCTTATGCCTCCAGAACTTTAAACTCTCATGAACAAAACTACCCCACAATCGAAAAAGAGTTGTTGGCTGTAGTTTGGGGAGTCAAATATTTCAGGCCATATCTTTTCGGAAGGGAGTTCGAATTACAAACGGACCATCAGCCCATTAAAATGGCTACATTCGAAGTATTCAGGCAAAGACATTAATCCACGTCTGCAGAGATGGCTTATACAATTAGGGGAATATAATATTAAAATCGATTTCATTAAGGGCAAAGAAAACAGGATCGCTGATTTTTTGAGTAGAATAAATGTAAAAAACCAAGAAATTAATATGATTAACAGAAAGCAAAACGAAGATTGCAGTAGCACATTAATAAAAATGTTCTCAGAGAGTGTTGAAAATTTGAACACCACTACCGAAGATTTGGGTAGAAACTCTAATTGCGAGAACTCGAATAATATTTTTAATAAAATTATGGATAGAAAAATTAGAAGTATAAATAATCTTGAAGTCAATAACGGAGAATCTCTAGAAGTGCAAACTACTCATTCCCAACAGGAAAACTTAGAAGACCATATCCCAATTCTCGATACTGTTGTTAATAGATTCAAAATGCAAATAATATTCGTAGAAACCAAGGTAAAAGAATTCGAAACAGTGTTCGGAAATAAAAAAATTTACATCGATAAACAAGATTTAATGAATGACCATGTATCCAATATTCTTAGAAGGTATTTAAATAAAGGTAAAATAGGAATTTTTACTATTTGATCGACCATGAATATAATCAATTGCAACAAAAAATAATTGCATTATTTCCAAACCGTACCACTTTTAAATTCGTCAAATGTTCTTATATGGCTACCGATATAGAGGACCAAGAAAAATTAAAAAAACAGATAGCATTATTTCACAAGAACGAAGTCGGTCATTCAGGTATTATTCCTACCTATGAGGGTATGAAAAAGGAAGTTTATCATCCCAACCTAAGAACCGAAATATGGAAAATAATTAATAATTGCGAAATTTGCTCTGGAGCTAAATATGATCGGTACCCAATAAGAAATAAATTTCATTTAACAGAAACCCCCTTAACAATAAATGAGATTGTCCACGTCGATGTTTACGTAAACAGTAAGCACTCATTTATAAATTTTATCGATAAATTCTCAAAATTTGCGAGTAGCTTTTTCTTAGAAGATAGAAATAGCCAAACAATAGTGGAAAAGCTCAAGCAATTTATATCATTACGAGGTAAAATTAAAAAGTTTGTCTTCGATAACGAATTCAATTCAAAAAATGTCGGGGAATTTTTAAAAAAAGAAAATATTGAATTTCACTTCACAAAACCCAACAACCATACAGGGAACGCTGACATCGAGAGACTAAATAATACAATTACTGAGAAAATTCGAGCTTTAAATTTAGAGGACAAACAACCAATTAAATTACAAATGCTTAGTGCGATCACTATATACAACAATTCCTATCATTCCACGATAAAATGTACGCCATCCGAAGTGCAAGATCACAAAATCGATCACGAAATTATAAGGAAAAGAATAACAGAAAAGAAGAATCAAATAATAATAAAAAGAAATAAAAATCGGGAAAACTATGTCGAAAATAGAACAGTAGGGTTTATTAAAAACTATAAGTCGCTCCGTCATAAGGAGGAACCCAAATTTAGAAAACACAATTTAAAAAATATTCATGAAAATAATGTAAAACGTCCTTTTAAATTTGCAGATGAAAACAATATTTCTGTGGATGCTGATCCTAGTCATGACTCTTCCAGTTAAAACAACATTAACAATCGAAAAAATTGACTCGGAAGCCGGATTTGCAACAATAAGGATCGATGAAGTAGAAATCGTAAGCAAATTTGATCTAGTTCTTCATATAATCCACCCCCATGAGTTAACAAACATTATAAGTAATCTGGAATTTAATATCAATAGCGTTAATATTACGAGTACTGCTAAGAAAGTACTATTGGGACAAATTAAACCAATTAAGACAAAAACACTAACTTTATTTCCTAGTCGAAGCAAAAGGGGTTTAATAAACATAATGGGAACGGGACTAAAATGGCTTTTCGGAACACTTGATGAAAATGACAGACAGAATATCGAAAACCATTTACAAATAACAGACAAAAACAACAATAACATAATAAATACTGTTAATCAACAAATAAAAATGAATGAAAACTTTAATTACTCATTTACATTATTGAAAGGACTGCTAGAGTCTGATCGAGATAAAATTATTACGGAATTAGGAGAAATAAAAAATTTTGAAAAGAAGTTATCAGAAAAGGAATTAATATTAGAGCAGCAAATGAGAATTAACATGTTAAGAGATCAAATTAGTCAAGTGCAAGATAACATAATATCTGCTAGAATAGGCATAATTCATCCCAATATATTAACCGATCAGGAAATTAACGAATATAATATCGACTTGAATAAAGTGAGTAATATTAGAGCAGGGGTAGCAAAATTTATGAATGATACTATAATTTTCGCCATAAAAATTCCTTCAAGTACGTTTAAAACCGAAAAAAATTGATTGTACCAATTGCAAATTCGAAAGGAAAACAAATTGATGAAGAATTAGAATATGTTGTAATAATTAATAATAAGACTTTTTCATTCCAGAACAATTTAAGTTTAGCAGAGCTAAAATCTAGTAAAAACTGTATTGTTAAGAAAAACTGTAGATTAGTGAATAGTCCACAAGAAGAGATAATAGAAATAGGAATTGATCTTTTAATTGTGAATAACATGAAAAATATTAATTTCAAAAGTACTTGTGACGAGAGAAAACTCTCTTTAAATGGTAACTATATGATTAACTTTGCAAACTGCACAATTAAGATAAATGACAGGCAATTTAGTAATATGATATTAGAATTTGTTGAAAGATTTCTTTTACCGCTTGATGGAAATATAACTGTACATGATAAAATGTTAAATTTTGAAGAAATCACTTTACACCATATTGATAATATCAGAGAAATTAAAAAATTAAAAGCACATAAAATCGTTAACTATACTATAGGAACAAGCAGCATTGTTTTGATAATATTAGCACTCCTAGTTATGATTAGAAAACATAAAAAGCTCAAGGTTAAGATAATTCAGAAGAATCATCAATCAAGGGGAGGAGGAGTTACATTCCCAGACTTTGCAAGCGGAAGTCAACCGACACCCCAAGACAATATTCGCCTAGAATATCTACAGTTCGTAGAAAATATAAATGAGCTAAAGAATGCTGGGAACTGCTCCATCAACAATTTAGCTGGAATAACGTCCAGCAAACAAACGAAGATGCAGGAGTAACATGAAACCTGAAATAATTTCATGTTCATGTACCTATTTATCTATTAAGTTAATTTTTAAGTTTCAGTCTTGTATCTTTTAAATAACGGCTCGGTCGCTCTTAAGAGTAAATTTTATAAAATAAAGTTTGAACTATTCCAAAGAATAGAGTTTTTTGACATGAATATGTCTTATCCCTGGAGTCTATTTGAAAGAATGTGCGGAGACGAAAATCGTTACCATGACTCATTACTGTTTAGCATACTTTTAGGATAAATTTTAGAAGCAAATTAAATTTATATTTAATTCTGCATATTTTTGCTGTTTTTGTTGTTGTTGTTGTTTCTGTTGTTTTTGCTGTTTTTTTTTTGTTTTTGCTGTTTTTGTTGGTTTGGTTGTTTTTGTTGTTTTTGCTGTTTTTGTTGTTTTTATTGGTTTGGTCGTTTTTGTTGATTTTGCTGTTTTTGTTGTTTTTGTTGCTTTTGCTGTTTTTGTTGTTTTTGCTGTTTTTGTTGTTTTTGTTGCTTTTGCTGTTTTTGTTTTTTTGCTGTTTTTGTTTTTTTTGTTGCTTTTGCTGTTTTTGTTTTTTTGCTGTTTTTGTTGCTTTTGCTGTTTTTGTTGTTTTTGCTGTTTTTGTTGTTTTTGTTGTTTTTGCTGTTTTTGCTGTTTTTGTTGTTTTTGTTGTTTTTGTTGCTTTTGCTGTTTTTGTTGTTTTTGTTGTTTTTGCTGTTTTTGTTGTTTTTGTTGTTTTTGCTGTTTTTGTTGTTTTTGCTGTTTTTGTTGTTTTTGCTGTTTTTGTTGGTTTTGTGTTATTTGTTGTTTTCGTTGTTTTTGTTGTTTTTGCTGTTTTTGTTAGTTTGGTTGTTTTTGTTGTTTTTATTGGTTTGGTCGTTTTTGTTGTTTTTGCTGTTTTTGTTGGTTTTTTTGTTTTTGTTGTTTTTGCTGTTTTTGCTCTTTTTGTTGTTTTTGTTGTTTTTGCTGTTTTTGTTGGTTTTGTTGTTTTTGTTGTTTTTGCTGTTTTTGTTGGTTTTGTTGTTTTTGCTGTTTTTGTTGTTTTTGCTGTTTTTGTTGTTTTTGCTGTTTTTGTTGTTTTTGCTGTTTTTGTTGCTTTTGCTGTTTTTGTTGTTTTTGCTGTTTTCGTTGTTTTGCGGTTTTTGTTGTTTTTGTTGTTTTTGCCGTTTTTGTTGTTTTTGCTGTTTTTGTTGTTTTATTTGTTTTTGTTGTTTTTATTGCTTTTGCTGATTTTGTTGTTTTTGCTGTTTTTGTTGTTTTTTTGTTTTTGCTGTTTTTGTTGTTTTTGTTGTTTTTGTTGCTTTTGCTGTTTTTGTTGTTTTTGTTGTTTTTGCTGTTTTTGTTGTTTTTGTTGTTTTTGTTGTTTTTGCTGTTTTTGTTGTTTTTGCTGTTTTTGTTGTTTTTGCTGTTTTTGTTGGTTTTGTGTTATTTGTTGTTTTTGCTGTTTTCGTTGTTTTTGTTGTTTTTGTTGGTTTGGTTGTTTTTGTTGTTTTTGCTGTTTTTGTTGTTTTTATTGGTTTGGTCGTTTTTGCTGTTTTTGTTGGTTTTTTTGTTTTTGTTGTTTTTGCTGTTTTTGCTCTTTTTGTTGTTTTAGTTGTTTTTGCTGTTTTTGTTGTTTTTGCTGTTTTTGTTGTTTTTGCTGTTTTTGTTGCTTTTGCTGTTTTTGTTGTTTTTGCTGTTTTTGTTGTTTTTGCGGTTTTTGTTGTTTTTGTTGTTTTTGCCGTTTTTGTTGTTTTTGCTGTTTTTGTTGTTTTATTTGTTTTTGTTGTTTTTGTTGCTTTTGCTGTTTTTGTTGTTTTTGCTGTTTTTGTTGTTTTTTTGTTTTTGCTGTTTTTGTTGTTTTTGCTGTTTTTGTTGTTTTTGCTGTTTTTGTTGTTTTTGTTGTTTTTGTTGTTTTTGCTGTTTTTGTTGTTTTTGCTGTTTTTGTTGTTTTTGCTGTTTTTGTTGGTTTTGTGTTGTTTTTGCTGTTTTCGTTGTTTTTGTTGTTTTTGCTGTTTTTGTTGGTTTGGTTGTTTTTGTTGTTTTTGCTGTTTTTGTTGTTTTTATTGGTTTGGTCGTTTTTGTTGTTTTTGCTGTTTTTGTTGGTTTTTTTGTTTTTGTTGTTTTTGCTGTTTTTGCTCTTTTTGTTGTTTTTGTTGTGTTTGTTGTTTTTGCTGTTTTTGTTGGTTTTGTTGGTTTTGTTGTTTTTGTTGTTTTTGCTGTTTTTGTTGGTTTTGTTGTTTTGTTCTTTTTGTTGTTTTTGTTGTTTTTGTTGTTTTTTTGTTTTTGCTGTTTTTGTTGGTTTTGTTGTTTTTGTTGTTTTCGTTGTTTTTGTTGTTTTTGTTGTTTTTGTTGCTTTTGCTGTTTTTGTTGTTTTTGCTGTTTTTGTTGTTTTTGCGGTTTTTGTTGTTTTTGTTGTCTTTGCCGTTTTTGTTGTTTTTGCTGTTTTTGTTGTTTTATTTGTTTTTGTTGTTTTTGCTGTTTTTGTTGTTTTTGGGGTTTCTGTTGTTTTTGTTGTTTTTGCTGTTTTTGTTGTTTTTGGGGTTTCTGTTGTTTTTATTGTTTTTGCTGTTTTTGTTATTTTTGCTGTTTTTGTGGTTTTTGCTGTTTTTGTTGTTTTTGCTGTTTTGTTGGTTTTGTTGTTTTTGCTGTTTTTGTTGTTTTTGTTGTTTTTGTTGTTTTTGCTGCTTTTGTTGTTTTTGTTGTTTTTGCTGTTTTTGTTGTTTTTACTGTTTTTGTTTTTTTTTGTTTTTGGCATGAATATGTCTTATCCTTGGGGTCTATTCATGTCTACTGTGCCATCGAGGAGCCATGGCACTTTTTTTTTTTCTTAAATATAACATATGTTCTTTTTTTTCAGTTCTGAAGAACTGGTGTAAGTTTTTTATATTTTTTTAAAATAAAACGTGAAAAACGTAAGTCGCGCGAAATTTTTATTTTGGTTATATTTGTTTTTTCTTTTAATAAACAAAATTGAAATTCTTCTAATATTATTTTTATTAACAAAATTTAATTAACAAAAAATTGATGACAATCGTCAAAAAATTATAAGGTTAGGAAGTAGCTGTCAAAATAGCTACAACGTTTGTAAAGGCGTATTTCCAAATACGCCTTTATTTTTCTTAACCTAAAATAGTTCAAATTCTACAAGAAATCATTCGGACAACAATTAAAATATTCGAAATGACTGATATTCGGAAATCGCGTGGCGATATATCGTTTTCGCGTGTGGATATATCAATTTCCGGGTTTTCGCGTTTCGCGTTTTGCGTTTCGCGTTTCGCGTTTTCCAGTGGATTTAGACACTTTCTAAAATAAAATATTTTCAATACTTGAAGAAGTGAAAGTTTAACGAACGAAATATATAAAAAATATACTCAACTCAAACCCTCTAGCTTGATGGGAAACTACCCCCAGGACTATCCTTATTTCTAAAGTTGAGTGTTTCGCGCTTGCTAAAAGGCAGCTTCTCTTTACCTTCCGGAGTAATTAGGGGTATTCCAGTTCAAGTTGATGGCGTTTGTCCGGGTAGCTTATAGAGCTTGCGTTATTTTTTAGGGCCCTTCTGGGTTCTAATTTTCCCAGGTTGTATCCGATATCCAGTGTTGCTGGTTTCTTTGAACATAACCGATGCTTGTTTCCACTGCTGTTTTAATAGCACCCTTTGTAGTACTCCATACCTCTGTAATGCTATTTTCATCAAAAACTCTTTACTGGCTTAAGGTTTGTTGTGTTATACCATGGTGCCGCCATTTAAAGAATTTGTTCATATAGGTGTTAGCCTTTCACGCAGTAACCATTATGAAGTACTTCTCAAAGTTGATCGAGTGCGGTGCCAAGTGGCTGGCCTTTTATTTTAGGGTTTAATTACTACTTAAACCCTAATAACTCCTATAGCGATTAGCAGCTGCTTGGTCAATTTGATCTGAAAAGAAATCGGTTGGACCTTGAGTCGTTTGATAACTAAAAACTTGGTTTCTTCGAACGACTGGATGAAATCCTCTTTTCGTTTCAGATCGGTGTAACTTTGATACTTGAATTGTCACTGGTTCTTTCAAATTAAGAAAGAGAATTTTTGCCACTTTTCATGTCGCCCTCAAAACTAGGATAAATCCGGGAAACCCGGACGCAGGCTGTCCTAACTTTGAAGATCCTAGGACTGAGTAGGAGTTACAAAGGATTTAATTTTTTCATTGTGTAATCGTTAACTTTTACGAACAAAAACCATAGATCTAAAAATAAACTTTAAGTGTGAGCATTTATCTGGTAATTCGTGAAGTTGCTCAGTAGTAATACTTATTGAAGACGTCTGGAGGAACAATGGAAATACAGTGGAACTTTTTTAACTCGAATCTCAAGGTACCTACTACAAAAAAAACTCGAGTTAGGGGGATTTCGACTTACAGAAAAAATACACAAAAAATACACAAAAAAGTTATTTTTTTATTTGGAAGCATTCGGTAATTTTTTTTTGTGTTTTACAAGACCACTTCTCCTTTTCTATAAAATCTTCGATATAATTAGGAACATCACTTCTAGATTCCACAAATTTTCGTAGCTTTTCGTAGAGATCAAAATACATTAAAAATGAAACGAAACATAAACATTTGTCATAAAGATTCGGCTTAGAGAATAACTCGAATTATTGAAGTTCGAGTTAGAGAAGTTCCACTGTATACATATAAGATACAATAAAGTTTCCCTGCCAAAATTTTCGAAGATGTTGTCAACATACTTTTAAGGCTCTTGCTGCTCGCGGATAGTTGACTTTATAATATGTATGTAAATGGTATGCTTTCATGGAATGTAGTTACGCTCCAATAGATATGTTTTGGGGCGTATTATAAACGATGAGTAACTTGATCACTTCATAATGTGTCACGAAACCACCGGCGACAGGATATGACTAAAATGAGTGGAAGGTAAAAAATTAGAAAATTTGTCCTCAATCTGACTAATAAAAACAATTTACATGTATGTATTGTAATTTAAATGAAATTCAAACCAATTAAAGGTTAAAAATTTTCCTAAACGTAGTATTTATTTCACATGCACTTTTTTATAATTTGCCACTTAAAAGCGCAATTTAGACACGATTCATACTAAATTTTGGGCGGTTTACGTTCATATAAAATCGAGAGGACTCTGACTATTCCTCAGTTGCCAATTAGAAGTCGAACAGTTTGGATTAAAGATTATCAAAATGAATAAGTGTTTAATTTTGGCCCTGGTTGTAGCAATTGCGATAATCTCCACATCGGTGGTAAAAATATTAAAAAATATTAACAGCCCAAAAACGTTTGGTCTAACTTAATCTTTTCGTAGACTGCCGAGCCTTGTAGACGAGGCGACAGAGGAGGTAGTGGTGGAGGAGGTCCAGGTGGTGGTGGAGGTCAAGGCGGTAACGGCGGTGGTGGAAGTGATGCCGGTGGTGGTGGTGGTGGCACTGATGGAGGCTCTGGAGGCTCTGGTGGCAGCGGTGGTGAAGGTATGATCATAATTTCATTGTTAAACTCAAATTTTTAATTTCGTTTTGTCATAGGAGGAGCTAATGGAAGAGGATAATAAATAAATTCATAAATATACTGTGATATTACATACAGGACAAATAAAAGCACTAGAAAAATATGTTGTTTAATTATATTCATGTCTGACTGAACATAAAAAGTGGATTAGATTTGATTAGAATAGGTTGAAATAAATAGCGATCAGACTGAGGAGTCACGCGAGCACTGCAACCTATAATATTTACTGTGTGGCCCTATCTAACATCTTCTGGTGACAATATAACTTGTGAAACTGGCTTCGATTAACCAGGGTTTGAATTTCCGTATTTATTTTAGTGTTGGGAGATGAGATCGACTGGTTTAAGTCTACAACGCGGGGTCACTTTGCAGCTCCACAGTAAGTTCAAGTTTCAAGACCTTAGACAGGTAATAGTGAATCGAACAATAACAAGGGAAGAATGCCAGAATTAGTTCTGACCTTCTTTGCTGCTATGTTATCGATTTCGAAGAATATTTTCGTCTGGAGTAGTCCCTATAGGTTGATCCACTATGAGGAGAATAGTTCCTTACCACAATAAGGCATTAGTTGTACACTTATTGTGGCACCATTTCGTCTAGGCAATCTCTTATCTTGTTGCATTGGTGCCAGTCAGAATAACGAATTTGTTGATAGCGAAGCCTATGGACACAAACCGAGATGTTACTGACTGACTGAAAGAATAGTGATTTTTTGATGTGCTGAGGGGTAATGCTTCTTTGTACTATCAATGGGTCTATCGTTGAATGCGATGTGGAACAACAAGGTTAAGATTGGGGAAGGTAGTAGAGATAAGAATTAAAGATCGGCCCATGCCAATACGCGAGTTTATTCCACCGGCTCCCATCTATCCGCCTTCCACGAGAGAATGCTGACTTCGGAAATCAAATAGAAGTTGTCTATCTCGCTAATAATGTTTAAAGTCGATGGCAGGAGTAAGGACAGGGAATGATTTGTAAAAACGGAAGCTAAAGGTGCTGATAGATGATGAGAATATTCTCAACGTAAATTTTGGTATCCTCATGAGAATATTCCATGGGTGTTTACACGAGGACGAGGCATAGTCTTTTTTCTCGTGAGCGCAAATATAGTTATCGTGAGAATATTGTCATGAGTTAACTTCGGGAGAGCTGATACTCTGCGTTGATATTGCTACTTTTTACTAAATTCATCATCATAAATAGCTCCACAGCCTGTTATTGGCCTTGGCTTCCTGCAACATCCTCCTCCAGAACTGTCGGTCCCTGGCTTGAAGTCTCCAATTTCTTATTACCTAGGGTTCGTAGATCTTCTTCTACGCTGTCTATATATCTCTTTTTTGGACGTCCCGTGCCTCTGTGACCGTCTGGTCTCTTGTTTATAATAATTTTTGTTATGCTGTCGTCACTGCTACGTTCAACATGACCTGCCCATCGGACTCTGTTAATTTTTATAGTTTTTATGATGTTTGGATCTTTATACAACTGATACAATTCGTGATTGTATCTTCTCCTCCAAACACCGTTTTCGTTGATTCCTCCATATATAGTGCGCAGGATTTTTCTTTCGAAGCACCCTAGGAGGTGTTCTTCGTTACTTCTTAATGTCCAGGTTTCTGATCCATACAGTAGTATTGGCCTTATAAGAGTTCTGTACAGTTTTACTTTAGTGCTTCTTGATATTTTTTTTTTTTATGTGGCAGTGCTAAGCTCAGGAGTCACCCTTTGTACTACTAGTCCGTCATGTCATTTGTCACGTCATGGTGCAATGTCTAGCAGTAAGCTTAGTACGGGGGATGGGGAGGGGTATAGGTTAAGGGTTAAAAGGTACGGGGGGGTATTGAAGAAGGTGGTGATGAACCCTGCGTTTGAACTCTTGGATGTTGTAGGAGCTCGGAAATACTGACTGCGAGTTGTTCTATTAACAAACGAATTCATATCCTGTTGAGTGCCTGAAAGGGGGAGTTGCAGGTGGAGGGAATGAGACGAGTGGGCTAATCTGGTGTTGCGGGTATAAGATTGCCGTGGAGGCAGGAGAGCGTTTAACTCGGAGGAACAGTCGCTATGATAGTAGCGATAAAACTTTGTCAGTGCTGCTACATTCCTACGGTGGCTCAAGGGGTCGATGGTGGAGCAGGCGGTGTCGTCATCAATTAACTTGAGTGCCCTTTTTTGCACCTTATCTAACCATGCTAAGGTGGTTATTGGGGCGCCGCCCCAAATTAGGGAGTTATATTCGAGAAGAGGCCGAATGTAGGATTTATAAATAACAGCACGGGCCGATGGCTGGAGGAGGAACTTACACCTCTTAAGAAATCCCAGGCACTGGGATGCTTGTTTGGCGATTTGGAATATGTGGTCATTCCATCGCAAGTCTTTGGCTAATGTCACGCCTAAGATGTGTAAGGATGGTTCGGCCATTAGTTGAACTTCATTCACTTTCAAGGGTGGAGGGGCGTTGAACTTCTTTTTGGAGATAAGACAGTACTTGGTTTTGACGGAGTTGAATTCAACACGATTCTTCTCTCCCCACTTTAGAATCAGTTTAATGTCGTTATTAATCGACTTGGACATTAGTTCGCGATCATCAAGACAGGATCTGGCATGAGTCTGTCTTGTATCGAAGCTGTACGAGTAACGTAGAGTACCGTCGTCAGCGAAGCTGAGAAGTGGGTTGGAGGGGATTGAAAGAAGGTCATTTATAAAGATGAGAAATAGGGCCGGTGATAAGATTGACCCCTGGGGGACCCCCGCAGAGATCGGGTGGGATGCGGATTTGACGCCATCCAATACTACTTTGATTGAACGGCCGGAAAGGAAGTTCTCGATCCACTTCTGTAGAAGTGAGTCGACTCCAATAGCTTTGAGTTTAGCTAACAGGGCTGGGTGCCAAACTCTATCGAAAGCCTTGGAGATATCTAGAGCAACCAGATTTCCTTGATAAGAAATGTTTACGTAGCCCAAAGTAGCATCTGTTTCCCAGCGCTAATCTCCTTTTAATTTCTAATTTCGTGTCGTTGTCTTTTGAAATTAGCGTCCCTAGATATATACATAAATTCTTTTACTGCTTCGATGTTGTATGTATCAATTGTCATATTCTGGCGATCATTACGTCTTTTGGAGATGCACATATATTTCGTTTTCTCTTCATTAATTGCTAGTCCGAATTTCTTTGCTGCTCTTTCTAGCGATATGAAGGCTTCTTTCATTGCTACGGGGGATCTGGCTAGTATTACGATGTCGTCAGCGTACGCCAATATTTGTACCGACTTGTTGAAAATACTGCCCACGGTGTTAATTCCTGCGTCTCTTATCACTTTTTCCATAGCTACGTTAAATAGTAAGCACGATAGGGCATCTCCTTGTCTTAGTCCTACTGTGACGTTGAATGGTTCTGATAGCTCTCCTTCAATTCTTATTCTTTTTACTAAATTAGGTATGGCGAAATCAATCAAAATAAAATCAGCCCTCCAGTTTGAGCGAAATTGGAGATCCCTCCAACTTGAGCATTTCACATTTGCTTATGAAAACACCACCTCCGCTATTTTTTGAGCCCAATCTCGGTGAATCGGAATCTTAATATATAAAAACTAGCTAGTTAACAATAAAAATCATCCATTGACTTGGTATTTTTCGAGATATGAATTTTACACAAATGAAGTGCCCCAAAGCACATGTGAATTGAGATGGCCGCCACAGATCTAACGGTATATTGAGTATTCTACATATCATACTCTTTCATGTCTAGAGGGCCGTCAAGAAAGAGGTATTCCCCCCCCCCCCCTTTTTGAGACGGCCGCCATGGATCAATCGGTATATTGAGTGTACTTTATTGTTTATTGTATTCTGCTTATCATATCCTTTCCTTTGATACCGAGTAGATTGTTAAGAAAGTGGTAATCCGCTCTTTTAAGATGGCCGCCATGGATCTAACGTGAGTATACTATTTTGCTTTTGCATTTCAGTTTAGTTTCAGTACCGTCATGGCCTACCTATTGTTTGACAGCTGCGTAAATTTAAAATTTTCATTAAATGGAATGATTCAAGGTCAGGACTAGGTTTATCGGATCAGTTAGTATATTCATATAAGGGGTCAATTTTCCGCTTCAGCCTCCATTTTTACTCAAGGTAAACAATAGTTTACTGAATTAATTTTTGTAGTTATAACAGTCTAATCATGAAAATAAATTTAAATGAATCAACTATTTCGAATTTCTTAGCAATTTATTTATCATTATTTTGTATTTGAAGTAAAACTAGCAATCACGAATAAAATTATCCTTGTCCACCAAACCCACCACCAGTTCCAGCATTGGCATTTGCTCCCATTCCAGCGTCAGCACTGAATCCGAACCCAGCTATTTGCCGGAAGATTTAGATTTTATTTTCGAATATTATGAAAATATTTTTCGATTTAACCTCTAGCTTGCGTTCCACCATCAGCACGCCCTTGGCCTCCAAAGCCGCCTCCAGCTCTAACATCGAATCCAAATTCTCCTCCAACTTTCCCGCCTCCACCCGCACCCCAATCTTGGGCCAACTAAGATTCAAAATTAGAGCTTTACACCTTTAAAAAATTTTGGTTCTCAATTTGGCTCATCTTACCACAGTCGAAGAGGCGATTGCGCAGATGACGAGAATAGTCAAAATTTTACTCATTTTGTAGAAGGTAGGTTGTTGCTTTTGTGGTTAATTGTGAATTCAGTGTGACCAATCCCGATAATCCGCAGGTTTTTATAATACCCAAGGAAAAATTTCAAAAAATTGTTATGTTTCAAATTAATAGTTTTAAAGACGAAATTAATCCAAAAAATTTCATGTTGAACATCGTTGAAATTGGTGCAATTACAAAAATATTTTCGGCTTTTTGATTGTTTGCACATGAGAGCATTTTTTAAAGCTTGACCTTTTTAGTAGAAGAGAGCGTAATTTGTGAATTGAAAAATAAATATGTATTATAGTTAAAAAAATGTATTTGCTTAATAAAACCGAGTTTTGTCAGCACGATTTTTCATTAATTAGCCATCCCTTGAGGAAAATTATGTAAGTTAGTAATGATGAGTAAAACGCGAATGCAATTCGTACGGATATTATTTGTATGCCCATAGCTCAAAAGAGAGCTTTTGAATTTCTAACGTTTGGCGAAAAAGCAACGACTTTAGCTGAGGAAGCCAGTTAGGTATATGGATTGAACAGAACATTATTGAACTCAGGTAGGTAAAGCCGGGGGCTTTAGACGTTACTCTAATAGGGCTACCCTAGACTACCAATAATATTGTGAAATATTTTGATTTGCGAAATGTTATTGGCGGTCTGTTGGTAGGATTCACAGATTTATCTGACGAACAAAGAACATTATGGTACAATATAATTATGTAATAGTCTAAAGGAAACTTAAAGGAGTACACGACTCTAATATCGCATCATGTCAGTTTAACTGGTTAATCGAGGTACCAAAGTTGCACTAAGTTTGGGTCCTTCACCTAGCACTGCCAGCGTCACAGCCCTTGTCAACTGGTAATAGTCCATTCAAAACGCGGGGGGGGGGTGTTCCAAAATAACACCGTTAAGAAAATCGAACCCTAAACGTTTTTGGGGTCGCTGATGACGAAAATCGAGGTCCCACGGTCCCAAAATTAGGGCGTCACCCCTAAAAATGCAAAAAACCCCCATTTTTAGGGGGTTTTCGCGATTATTTCAATAATAATGAAAACTAATGCGATGAAATGCACTTTTTTTAATATTTATTTGCGAAGGGGGTTGATTTATACTAAATTTAGGCGAGCTTAATGGTAAGGGGTACCCCTAAAGGGTTGAAAGTACCCCTAAATTGGCGAAAAGTGGCAAAAATTGTAAAAAAAAAATTTTACAAGTTTTTGCTTCAAATTCGATTGTAGGCGTACTGTCAGCCAAAAATAAATTATTTTCAACCCTTAAGGGGTTAAAACTACCCCTACTATATAGTTAATTGAAAACTAGGGGGGGGGGGAGTGTTCCAAAATAACACCGTTAAGAAAATCGAACCCTAAAGGTTTTTGGGGTCGCTGATCACGAAAATCGAGGTCCCGCGGTCCTAAAATTAGGGCGTCACCCCTAAAAATGCAAAACCCCCCTTTTTAGGGGTTTTTCGCGATTATTTCGGTAATAATGAAAATTAATGCACTTTTTTAAATATTTATTTGCGAAGGGGGTTGATTTATACTAAATTATGGCGAACTTACTATAATAAAAACAACTTTATATAAAAAAATTGAAATTTTTTTTTGCCTTTTGTTTGAAATTTGGCTCAAAAGGTATTATCAGCAAAAAAATTAATGTTTTGAACTCTTAAGGGGGTAAAACTACCCCCACATTAATATTGCAATTGGAACAAATTGAAATTTATTGTTTTGCATTAAAATTTTATATTTGATGAAATATTATTAAAACATTTGGAAATTTTTTAACCCTCTTTCCTTCTGCCACCCGCTGTCCACTCTGTCCCGCCCGCGCCTCTTGCGCCACACGCTTGCTGACGTCCCTCACCCACCCCGCAGTACGCCCACAATCGAATTTGAAGCAAAAACTTAAAAAAATTTGTTTACAATTTTTGCCATTTTTCGCCAATTTAAGGGTACTTTCAACCCTTTAGGGGTACCCCTTACCATTAAGCTCACCTAAATTTAGTATAAATCAACCCCCTTCGCAAATAAATATTTAAAAAAGTGCATTAGTTTTCATTATTACCGAAAGTCCATTCAAAACGCGGGGGGGGGTGTTCCAAAATAACACCGTTAAGAAAATCGAACCCTAAACGTTTTTGGGGTCGCTGATCACGAAAATCGAGGTCCCACGGTCCCAAAATTAGGGCGTCACCCCTAAAAATGCAAAAAACCCCCATTTTTAGGGGGTTTTCGCGATTATTTCAATAATAATGAAAACTAATGCGATGAAATGCACTTTTTTTAATATTTATTTGCGAAGGGGGTTGATTTATACTAAATTTAGGCGAGCTTAATGGTAAGGGGTACCCCTAAAGGGTTGAAAGTACCCCTAAATTGGCGAAAAGTGGCAAAAATTGTAAAAAAAAAATTTTACAAGTTTTTGCTTCAAATTCGATTGTAGGCCTACTGTCAGCCAAAAATAAATTATTTTCAACCCTTAAGGGGTTAAAACTACCCCTACTATATAGTTAATTGAAAACTAGGGGGGGGGGAGTGTTCCAAAATAACACCGTTAAGAAAATCGAACCCTAAAGGTTTTTGGGGTCGCTGATCACGAAAATCGAGGTCCCGCGGTCCTAAAATTAGGGCGTCACCCCTAAAAATGCAAAACCCCCCTTTTTAGGGGTTTTTCGCGATTATTTCGGTAATAATGAAAATTAATGCACTTTTTTAAATATTTATTTGCGAAGGGGGTTGATTTATACTAAATTATGGCGAACTTACTATAATAAAAACAACTTTATATAAAAAAATTGAAATTTTTTTTTTGCCTTTTGTTTGAAATTTGGTTCAAAAGGTATTATCAGCAAAAAAATTAATGTTTTGAACTCTTAAGGGGGTAAAACTACCCCCACATTAATATTGCAATTGGAACAAATTGAAATTTATTGTTTTGCATTAAAATTTTATATTTGATGAAATATTATTAAAACATTTGGAAATTTTTTAACCCTCTTTCCTTCTGCCACCCGCTGTCCACTCTGTCCCGCCCGCGCCTCTTGCGCCACACGCTTGCTGACGTCCCTCACCCACCCCGCAGTACGCCCACAATCGAATTTGAAGCAAAAACTTAAAAAAATTTGTTTACAATTTTTGCCATTTTTCGCCAATTTAAGGGTACTTTCAACCCTTTAGGGGTACCCCTTACCATTAAGCTCACCTAAATTTAGTATAAATCAACCCCCTTCGCAAATAAATATTTAAAAAAGTGCATTAGTTTTCATTATTACCGAAATAATCGCGAAAACCCCCTAAAAAGGGGGGTTTTGCATTTTTAGGGGTGACGCCCTAATTTTAGGACCGCGGGACCTCGATTTTCGTGATCAGCGACCCCAAAAACCTTTAGGGTTCGATTTTCTTAACGGTGTTATTTTGGAACACCCCCCCTAGTTTTCAATTAACTATATTGTAGGGGTAGTTTTAACCCCCTAAGGTTTGAAAATAATTTATTTTTGCCTGACAGTACGCCTGCAATCTAATTTGAAGCAAAAACTTGAAAACAATTTTTTTTTACAATTTTTGCCATTTTTCGCCAATTTAGGGGTACTTTCAACCCATTAGGGGTACCCCTTACCATTAAGCTCGCCTAAATTTAGTATAAATCAACCCCCTTCGCAAATAAATATTAAAAAAAGTGCATTTCATCGCATTAGTTTTCATTATTATTGAAATAATCGCGAAAACCCCCTAAAAAGGGGTGTTTTTTGCATTTTTAGGGGTGACGCCCTAAATTTGGGACCGCGGGACCTCGATTTTCGTGATCAGCGACCCCAAAAACGTTTAGGGTTCGATTTTCTTAACGGTGTTATTTTGGAACACCATAACGCGCGTTTTGAATGGACTAGTAAGCGGAATCCGCCACTTTCAGGAGGCGTAAAGCTACGGTTTCCATGGAGCTGCGCCGACGTAAATTCGCGACGGAATTGCGCTGGCTTATTTGCGTTTTCATTGACGTAACGCACGTTCGGCGCGAGTGGTTTCCAAGCAAATATATTTCAGTTAGGAATCAGAGTAATTATAGCTCTGCAATTTAAAGTTATAAAGAGGAGGATTCAACTTAATTAAATCTATTAATTCATCGCCCTCCTCTTTAGTGAAATACACTCGGTTGGCCATGTTTAAACACCAAAGAAAACTAAAGTGACTTCTTTGCGCCGATGAATTGCGCCGACGCAATTACGTCGGAATCAAAACTTTTTGAATCCAGCGGAATTGCGTCGGCAAAAGCGCGCGCAAGTCCGCCGCGTAATTTTTTGGAAACCATGTATAGTTGTTTTCAAACCTCGTGACATCCCGCGCATATTCCCCAGCTAAGCTCTTAAAAATGTTTAAAATTTCAGACAAAAGCTTCAGTTAACTCCTCCTATCAAATCACTTGTTGCCATGTAATCAGTCGCGACTGCGTATTGCTACCGGGAGGTGTATCTTTCTGGGACTTCAATGATTATTTAAAAAATTTACAAATTATGACTGAAAAACACCCGTTATTATATATTTTTTTATTTTAAGGTTTTTACATTTTACACATATGCCACAGAAACAATTTGTAGTAATTTCTACTAAAAAATACGATATTTGTGTTTTTATCACTTTGATTACTAGATTTTTGACATTTTCCGCCAGTTGCAAGCGCGCTTCTGCCTGGGGAGGTTGCGTTGCTTGCGGCTGCGGAGAACTCTCAATTTATGAATGAAAATGCTCATATCTTTAAAAGAAATTTTTCCAGCAATTCTTTTAATTTATTATAAATTTAGGGATGAGAAATATTTAGCGTAATTATAGTAAAATTATGCTTATTACGATGGATAAACTGACTTGGTTGAGCAGAAGTTTTACATGTATTTAAAAGCTCTGCTCAACACATATAAAGATTAATTAACTTTATTCATTCGGCATGCGCGCATCCCTTCCCAAATTGTTTTGTTGAGTTTTTTCTGCGTTTGTTGCCTTTTTAAGTTAAAAGAGGGGAAATGATAGAGCAAAATTTATGAAATTGGGCAACGGGGTGCGCAGAGCCCTTCAAATTATTTGTGTCGCGGCGTTTGAAAACTTCTATACACATGTTCCTTGTATTGATTACAACGGAAATGCGCCGGCGTAATTCCGTCGGGTTTTTGCGTCGGCGCAATCTTTTGGAAACCGTACCTTAAACTCCAACGAGAATATATTCCGCTAATCCCGACGGCTGTCTCTGAACTCATACAACATCAAGAGTTCAAACTCGAGGTTTACCGCCACCTCCTCATGCATTGCTTGACTTTCTTTAACCTATCCTATCCTTTTTCTATTGTTCGAACTAAGCTTCCTACTAGGCATTGCACCATTACAGGAATGACGTTAATATGAGGGGTGACACCTGAAATTGGACTTTCAGTTATTCTTGATAATGTGCATGCTGCTAAAACCTTTCAACATACGTGATTGAATGTGACAAAGCTAGTAATGATAAAAGTGTCTGGACAATTATTTAAATTGAGTTACGCCTGATACTTTTTGAAACTGTAGAACTACATACGAAAATTTGTTGGTGTTCTTGGTTTCATTCCACTTGAGAAGATGGGTTTGACGTAACTACTCATCAAATTTGGCAATGGACTCTTGGTTTTCGTCTTATTATGGTTTAGTGCATGGCCAACAATATATTTGTATACTTGTATTCTTTCCTCTTACCACTAAAAAAACCCACTAGCCGCTAGATACGATTTCTTCCCACTAAAGGCAAGTCTAAACCACCAGTTCTAGTGGTAAAATCACTAAGTTGGCCCCGCTGATGACTACTATGCATAGAAGGTGCGTTATGCTGGGACACAACAAACGTGATTACGTACAACATGTAAACGTATGGAATTATCTATAGTGCTTGGAGTTGACATTGATAGTATTGGTCCACCAATCAGAAAGGGTTCATGGGTTAAGCTATTAGTTCAGTCAATCTGGCGAAAAAAAAGGCGTCTGCTTGCAAAATCAAACAATTGGATGAAACTTGGTGGAGTAGGTAGGAAGTGATGTTAGAAAGTGACCTTGCTGAAGGCCGCCTGATACTCGTGTGCGTTTTTGAAAAAACTCAAAAAAACTTCAAAAAATATTTTGAAATGGATTTATCTCGAAAACTAAGGATCTTACAAACAAATGTTTCAAATAAAAAATGTAGAGGACATCGTTATCTACATTTTTTGTCATTGGTGCAACATTGTACAACAAAAAGTGTGCGCAGTAGGTGGCGCTAAAGTGCTCAAAAAAGGGTTTTTCACCCTTTCCACCCTTAAATTTTATTTTTTCAGCTACAATCCAAATGGGAAAATTGTTCCTTTCAAAATTACGAACAACTTTTATTTAAACATTTTTTTCATACGACTTACCGTTTCACAGCAGCAGCTTGATGAAGTATGGAAATCCCAATATTATGCTTGCACAAAGTATAAAGACAAGCAAAGTGCATATAAAAGATGTTGTTTTGTTATAAACAAAAATTTACATCTTTTATATGCACTTTGCTTGTCTTTATACTTTGTGCAAGCATAATATTGGGATTTCCATACTTCATCAAGCTGCTGCTCTGAAACGGTAAGTCGTATGAAAAAAATGTTTAAATAAAAGTTGTTCGTAATTTTGAAAGGAACAATTTTCCCATTTGGATTGTAGCTGAAAAAATAAAATTTAAGGGTGAAAAGGGTGAAAAACCCTTTTTTGAGCACTTTAGCGCCACCTACTGCGCACACTTTTTGTTGTACAATGTTGCACCAATGACAAAAAATGTAGATAACGATGTCCTCTACATTTTTTATTTGAAACATTTGTTTGTAAGATCCTTAGTTTTCGAGATAAATCCATTTCAAAATATTTTTTGAAGTTTTTTTGAGTTTTTTCAAAAACGCACACGAGTATCAGGCGGCCTTCAGCAAGGTCACTTTCTAACATCACTTCCTACCTACTCCACCAAGTTTCATCCAATTGTTTGATTTTGCAAGATCCATTTGCCAGATTGACTGAACTATATGTAGGTCATCAAGGTTAGGTATTGTTAAGAGTGTGAACAGGCCGTGAATTAGGGTTGCCTTTTCTGAGATATGAATTATCCAGCGCCAGCCCAGAGGTAGAGCGAGAAGAGCGGCTTTGCTCTATGCGCCAGGTGCAATGGTCGCCAAATGAGTGCGAAAAACGATTTCAAGCGAAAAAAATGTGAGAGGAGAGGAGAGTGATGTCATGCTTCTATTTCAATAGCTACTTGTACATTAACCCTTAGCTGGCCCACCTCATTTTTGTAACATAGCTGGCCTATGGGGTGTCCACGCACCCCACGGAAAAAAACTATTTCCACGGAAAATATGCAATATTGACCTTTTTAAAAAATTCAGTGGAGTTCTTTGACAACCCTTTTTTATGTTCCAATAGTTGAGAGACTTTTTTCTTACTACGACAGAAAAAAAATTAAGGTGCGATAAAACATGAAAAATCGACATTTTGCTTCAAAAAATCAAAACTCCTATGTTTTTTGAATGTATGGACACCCGCAACGGCGTAAAAGCTCTGTACATAACACCATCTAACTCAAGTGAAACTTACAACCTTCAAGACACACTAGATGGTCCCACAAATATTATTATTAGATTGATATCATGGAAAAAGGGTTTCTTTTAGGCCTGGGGTGTCCCTGCACCCCCAGGTCCAGCTAAGGGTTAACGTTAATTTTTGTTTAAGTTGGTAATTTTTATTAATTTAACTTAAACTGCAATACAATTTATGTATCCAAAGGCTTGATCAAGGGCCGGCACTGGGTGTATCCTCAATAGAACTGAGCGCTTGCAAGTCGTCAGGCATGCCAACGTATGTGTGCACTTGAGTTGAAGAGTTAAGTGACCTTTCGAAATACTTTTGGGTGGTAGGATCGAGTTTATTGTATAAGAAATATAAGAGCCAGTCATTCCACTGGTCCACCGAACGAGACAAGTTCTTGAGAGATCGCACCGGCTCTTTAAATTAGTTGACAACCCTTTGGAGTTGATTCCGAAGCACAGAATAAATGGCGATGAGCGACTGAAGATTTACGTTAACCAGGACTCTAGTGTTGGCATATCTCTCCACAAGAATTTGCCAAGCTTACACAACATTGTTGGTAGTGATAGAGAGGGTCTCCAGAACTTAGAGGTATCCCCTTTTATTGCTTATTTCAGTTGGAGCAGTTTTTGCATAATCAAACAAACGCTCATTGTTATGAGTTGTGTAAGTGTCGTGAAAAAAGCCACTTTGGATATGATCCTCTCTTTTTATGTTGAAGCTTTGTAGACTTTCCTGTAGACACTTTGTAAGCTTTAAGAAAGAAGAAAACGTTCCTTGATCCACAAAATGTTAGGCGCCATACATTAAGGTTTAAAACTCTTTGGCAGAAGCTAATTTGCAGCACCATCCACTTGGGCATAGCAAGTACAGTCTAACGCCTGCCTGATACCTCCGGTTTATGGTGGCAAAGTGTAGTTCTGTTTTTCAACAGAACAAGAACTCGGCATTTGATCGTTAACTAATTTTAATTTATGCTTCAATTAAACATTTCCGCTATTTCGTTGCAGGAAGCAATTTCACTCTCTTTACAGATCACAAAGCAGTGGTTCCCGCCCTTCAAAGGATTTCTTCGCCATACCAGGCGTCTGACAACGATTTCTTCGCCATACCAGGCGACATTTGGGTCTGATCTCATATTTTATAACCGACACCATACATGTGTCCAATAAATAAAGCGTTTTCGATGGCTATCTGTTTTGCTCACTAGCGACCGACAAGGTAGACATGGTTCAATTCGACCTATCTACACTAGTTCAGGCCCAACAAGCTGATACAGGCTCAGGCTTGACCTCGAGTAGAGTGGGTCTTGCCTTAATGTTCTCTGTAAATGGCCTGCGATAACGAGTAGAAGGGGCTTGCATGATGCAGTTAGTCTTGAACAGTGTGTCTGAGCGATAAACC